>CM040184.1:66750453-66812953 GCA_022606455.1 Callitettix versicolor
AGTATATAAGTATAAGCTATATATATATATATATATATATATATATATATATATATATATATATATATATAAGAGCGTGATGCGTGACGGCAAACTGAATTTTTTCCCTGTGCAAACATACATCCATATCCCGCCATATAAAAGTAGTATATAAGTATATATATATATATATATATATATATATATATATATATATATATATATATATATATATATATGAGCGTGATGCGTGACGACAAACTGAATTTTTTCCCGTGCAAAACATACATCCATACCCCGCCATAAAAAGTAGTATATAAGTATATGTTATATATATAAGAGCGTGATGCGTGACGGCAAACTGAATTTTTTCTCGTGCAAAACATACATCCATACCCCGCCATGAAAAGTAGTATATAAGTATATGCTATATATATAAGAGCGTGATGCGTGACGGCAAACTGAATTTTTCCCGTGCAAAACATACATCCATACCCCGCCATAAAAAGTAGTATATAAGTATATGCTATATATATAAGAGCGTGATGTGTGACGGCAAGCTGAATTTTTTTCCTGTGCAAAACATACATCCATACCCCGCCATAAGAAGTATTCACTTCAAAAATTATGTATTTAAATAATTAGCTGCGTAGGAAATTGCGTGACTGAAAATAAAGAACGCTATCTATCAGAAGGGAAACGAACCATGTACTTTTAAGTTAGGTTTTGAGACAACTAGGTTATCTGTTAATGATGAATCGTTAATGATATTAATTAGACATTTTAATCGAGTGCAAGATAAATTCACGTCACTGCAGCTATAAACTCAAGGATGGACAGGTAGTAGATAAACGAGTTCAGAGCGCTCTGCTGTCGGGTTTTGGTACTTGCATTTTACCTTTCATGGCATCCTGATTGTAACATTAGTTGGAAGCTATGTATTATACGAGGGTTGATCAAATATAAACGAGACTGACTTTCTAAAAACTTTTCCGTTGGACATTGAACTCTAAAGGGTGGGGTTTCAGGTAGCCTGGGAGGTTTGGGACGGGCGTAGACGGGCAACATTTCCGTTCGGACCCTTCAGTATAAAACTATACAATGAGTGAGAGTGAAGTGCACGTTTCCGTGGAGCAGAGAATTATTATTAAGTTTTTGGCCAAGGAGGGGGTCAATCCGACTGAAATCTTTCGTAGATTGACGGCTCAATACGGGGACAGGACCCTGTCAAGAGCTCGCGTTTTTGCTTGGCACAAGGAATTCGCCGAAGGACGAGAAGCAGTAGAAAACCTGAAGGCCAAATCACGATCGTCGGCCGGGAAGGTAATGGCCACTGTATTTTTCGATAATCAAGGCGCCTTTCACGTCGATTTCCTCCATCAACGACGCACAATAAATGCACAATATTATTGCGATGTTTTAAAGGCCGCAAAACAGTCTTTTCGTAGGAAAAGGAAATCTAAACTGGCGAGAAACGTCATTCTTCTTCACGATAATGCCCGACCACATTCGGCGAACGCTACGAGGCTTAAACTCGATCAAATTGGCTGGGAACCAATGGAACATCCCCCATACCGTCCAGACTTATCACCCTGCGACTATCACCTGTTTGGGCCACTCAAAGAGGCGCTTGGAGGCCAGCGTTTCGAAGACGATTCTGCGGTGGAGACCTTCGTGCTCCAATGGCTCAATGAACGCCCGAGAACTTTTTACGAAGATGGAATTAAAAAACTTCCAATCCGGTGGGGAAAATGTGTTACTCGTGCGGGAGACTATGTAGAAAAATAAGTTGTATCAAGAATAATTTGTAAGTAAGCAATAAATTTTTTAAAAAATCAGTCTCATTTATATTTGATCAACCCTCGTAGATTCAAGGCCGTAAATATTTCTTTTAACTATTTTCTTATTATTGCAAGCTGTTCCTAGAGCCTTTTCTAATTCAAAGGACATAGTGAATAAACTAATCAATTTTTTTTCAATTTTTTTTAAGGCGAAAAGCACATTGAGGTTATTATCGCCTCCCTAAATATAAGTGTGAGTATACAGTGTTAAAGTCGTAAGTGTAGTGTTTTAAGTATGTGTTAGACTCGGGTAACGCGAGGGACCTCTAAATCCTCTCAATAGGTGTAGCTAGTCTGCACCCTTGCGGGGTTTTTAATTTTAAATGACCCACACTAGTAATAACTGATTTGTACAGTTTCTCCCAATCAGGCCCCCTACAAGGCACAATCAATTAGCCGCCCATCATCATCGGGAACACTTAAAAAGCACACTGACAAAAACAAATCTACGCTAGCACTGATTCCGAAATCAGTGTGCATCAGTACTTCGGTAAGAAGCAGTATTTCACAAACTTTACTTTCCGCTTAGACTGTAATTCGAATCATCGCTAATTTAATTTGACTATCTAAATTTCCAGAACAACAGCTATAAACTTCAACTACCAAACTTTGCAGCATAAATCACAACGGCGCTGTCAAAAGGTTTTATTTGACGAAGAAACATTTCAAACTCGCGGCAACGATAAGACTTTGCGCCAAATTTTGTGACGTAAATTTGCTTACAATTTCGAACACAGTTCGGTTGGTTTAACTTTATGCTTTTATACAGTAAACAAATATTAACAAATGACAATTTGCTAAGGTCAACAATACTCACACAACTTGTTTACAATATAGTTACTTACAGTGAAACAGTTCATTGTACAAACCCAACCGTGAATATATAGACTGCATCGTACCTGAAATCAAATACAGAAAATAACATTAGCTTTCTAAGTACTGGCTTTCGTTTTTAAAATTAAGTAAAATTATTTTCCTAATTTGCTTCTAAGTGCAGTAATTCTAAGAATAATCTTTAAAATATTCAAATTTAATAAAACAGTTTATTTCAGAAAATAATAATATAGGACACGCCTCTTAAAACTGTGCTGCATTATTAACAAAATTAATCTCCTAAGCTGGTCTTATATTATTTATTTATAGTGAATTTTCATTAGAAAATGAGCTGCTATCGAGGTTAAAGCTTGACATATGACCTCAAAATGAGTACGATCCTGATCTCTAGATCACTTCTTGAAAGGGGTCATTAACATGTGTGTGTGTGCGTGTGTTCGTACGTGCGTGCACACTTGGTAATAGTTGGATAAGTTCGTTAAATATCAAAATTCGAGCAACAGTTTAAAACCTTTAAAAATTAAACTTTTTTGTCTTACATATTATTTTTGAAAATCTGATTTCACAATCAGCGTTACAAACTGATCATGAGCAGTATAAATAAGCATTTTGAACTTTCAAAATTCGTTGATTTTTTTTTTTTTTTTTTAAGGCGAAAAACACACTTGTGCTATTATTGCCTCCCTAAATATAAGTGTGAGTGTTAAAGTGTTAAAGTCGTAAGTGTAGTAAAATGTAGTAAATGTAAGTGTGTGTTAGATTAGGGTGAAGCAAGGGACGTCTAAGTCCTCTCAATAGGTGCAGCTAGTCTGCACCCCCTGCGGGGAAAATTCGTTAAAATTAAGAATTATTTACGGCAGTATGGGTTTATACATGTATTTCTATGTAATTCTGACAGCAAAATAAGAAGTTCAAAAACGGTAAACGTAAAAGAAAAATAGCTCTGGAAATTCGCTTCTATTACATCAGCGAGACAGCTGCGTGCCGCGATTATTTTTGTTGTAAATAGAACTACAACGACATAGCCTTAAATTCTAATTTCGACAGAACTGCTTCAACTTTCGTTTTTTTCTATCTTTCGTCTTTCGATCAGTGGATTTTGAAATTGTGAGTGTCAACACCAAAAATGGTGCCTTTTTTTGTTTCCCTAGATAACCCCCAATCTAAAATTCGTGAGAGCGAGACGCGCGAGAATGCATACCTTACATTGTTACTCCGCTAGCGCCTGTCCGCAATGTAAGTTTTTTTTTTTTTCTCCTTTTTTTCTGACATTTCGGCGCCCCTTTCAGGGGGTGCCCGTTTGGGGGTGCCATGTCACTGCTTCCGATAAAATTGCACTTTTAATCAGATCCTTAACTTTATTATTCCCAAAACCAGCCTCTGTCGATCGCTTACCATTAATCAAATTTTTTAGAAAATTTAAATCCCTGGACTTTTTTACCGAAGGTAAAATTTATTAGTTTGAGTAAAACAGATTTGTTCCTCGATACAGATCTGTTTTATGACTTTATTATGAGAAAAAAATGAATAAAAAAATTGTTAGTAAAAGCAATTTGTTTTAAACACTGACAAGTTGGTCGAACGATAATTAACACTGTACGACTAAATATTTTGAACTCAAAAATTACAAAAACCATTATCACACCACGCTGATGAGATGCAAACTGTGCACACACTCCCAAAGCTCATCAAACTAATGCAGCCGTGCTAACAAAATAAAACAAACTTGTTTACAATTTACACAACTTGTTGCAACTTCATTTTAAACTTGTCATGTGCTCGGTTGGCTAATGCGTTTTACACATTTCATTATTGATAAAAAATGTTTACTTATTTTTCAAGGCACGAAGTTGTCTCGCTGACGTAATTGAAGCGAATTTTCAAAAAATAATATTTTTATTTTACCTTTTTTTAAAACTGAATATTTTAGACTTTACACTATCGATTCACATTAAAAATACGAAAATTAACCCTGACCGCCGTCAAAATGAAAGTCGTACATACTTTTCAACGAATTTTGACAACTTAAAACGATAATTTCACAGATTTTAAAGCTGGATGATGAGAAGATTTTCACAAATGTTTCAGACATAAAATTACGATTATTTTACAGATTTGAAATTCCGACATTTTGAAACGGCTGAACGAATTTTGCTATCCAAGCTATTACCAAAATCAATTTTTGTACCGTTTGAGTTGCACTAATATTGCGAACGTGAGCGTGCTAACACATGACGGAGTGTGTGCGCGTGCGTGCTTGCGCGCTCGCGTGTTCAAATTAAATAAAACGGTTTACTAAAGGTGATAATAACACTGGCCATGTCTTTTAAAACAGTAAAGATTAATTAACAAAATAAATTCCTAAGCCTGTCTTGTCTATAATATATAGCATATACGGTACAATCTCTCTATAGCGGCACTGAAGAAACATTAGTCTTCGCCGCTATAAAGAGATTCACGCTGTAGATAGAGATCCACCAAAACGTGTATAAAATGTGTTTTTGCTTGTAAAACGTTTTATAAACTACTTTTAATTTCATATAGTGAGTGCAAAGGTTACTGAAATAAAACTATGTGAAGTACAGTATATAAAAGACCATATTTATTAAATAATATTGTATGAATAGAATACTGTAATTGTTAGAAAACTGAATATTCTGCCGAAACTACTGCAGAAACGCATCATCAAATCCTTCAAATTCTAGCTTCCGAATTTTCTTGAAGCTATTTTCTTTATTATAAGCCATCTTCATTTTATTTATATTTTTATATATCGTGCCAACATAAGAACCAGCTAAATTAGAATTTCGGCAAAAATCTACTCGCTTCACACCTTTCTCTAGCTCACGCGAAAACCTAACCTTTACGCCTAACGATGGGGACTTGGTGACCGTTCAGTCAGCTGTGACTCAGCTGCGCACCTTGGGGTTCTTAGTTCTAGCCGCAGTTACTCCCGTTGCTTTTCCCTTATCGTTTACGCTGATCCCTCGTCCTCATTAGTCTAACTGGCAAAGTACAGACGCTAAACATCTAAAAATAAACTTTTCTCTAAAGACGCCATTACACTGTACTGTAAATATAAAAACATAACACACTACTTGTAAAATGTACTCGCACAAAACACTCGATTCTGTTGACGCACTACGCACTGCTTTTAACACTCGAATGACGTGTCGACTAGTGGTGGGGCAGAAAACACCAAACTGTTAAAAAAACTGCTTTTCTATAAACGACAAACAAACTGCTTTTTCAAACTGAAACAAGCAGTTGGATTTGGACTGGTTTATGATTTGTTAAACAAGGAACGGCTTTCCGCACTACCACAATTAACTTTGCCGCAAGCGCTAAAACAGTTTTTCTGCTAACTGTTTGCCTGCGAAGTGCTTTTCTTCTACCTGCTTTTATGCTTTTTCCCTTTATTTCAAAGTTGCTTGTTGCTTGTAGTGAAGTAAGAACTGTTTGATCAATGCCAACGTTTATCTCTATTTTGTTGTGAGTTGTAGTAACAACCTCTCACATTTTGTAAATACATAGCCTAATTTTATTTAAACATATTTTTTATATTTATTATCAATCATCAATATTGAATCAACTAAAAATATTCTAAATCGTTTGCATTTTGGTAAATATGCAATGGTCTATTTAATTTTTAAGTAAAAAAAGAATGCTTCTATTAGAAATTCATCGCATTTTGTACATAAAATGGCTTACATAATTAATACGTTTTGATAATGTAATTTAATTATTACTACACTTGTAAGGATTATTTTTATCCCTTCTAAATGCTTTATACCAAAAACAGTTAGGACATGGTGGCAGTGGGAATGAAAAAGTAGTCTTAGAAAACTGAACTTATGTGCTTTATGTTTTAGCTGCTAATACAACTTTGAGTTTCAGTTTTTTAAACCTGTTTTTTTCAACTGTTTTAAAAAGCAGCTTTTTCCTCAACAAATATTTTGTTGAAGTTTTATAAAAATAGCAGAAACGCCCACCTCTAGTGTCGACATACTGAGAAATAGGGTAGAAGAGTAGGAAGTGTGCACGTGGTTTCGCCGCTATAGAGATTCCTGGAATTTTGTTGGCCTCAATAGAGAGAGTTACAACACATAATTTTACTATTGGAATGGAAAGGGACCAACACATTTTGCCGTTATAGGGAGATTACCGTTATAAAGAGATTTATAACTGAGAGACTTTAATTTTTGTTGTTGTTATTTAAAGGCAAAAAGCACATTGAGGCCATTATCGCCTCCCTAAATGTAAGTATGAGTGTAAAGTGTTAAAATCGTAAGTGTAGTGTTGTAAGTCCCTGCAGGGGAGAGACTTAAATATATAGGCCTATATATATACCCTCAATAGGGATTTTCATTTCGTTTGAAGATCATATACAACTACATCTTAAAATAAAAGCTTTAAATTCATTTTTTTCGTTCCTAACAACTTTTATAATAAAGATCAATGATTTGTGTACTTATTTGTATCAATTATTTTATTTTGAGCTATGATACAGATAAAATACAACTTTCGTCAATAGATGCCAAACAGAAGGCGATAAGAAAATGTGTATTTTATTAGTTCAACCTTGACTCGCTAAGGTAAAATTAGTCATTCACGTATATAACAGCTTGTGTATTATAAACCACGTTGCTTACAATTCTATAGGGCTCGGTGGTCGATGTGGCTAAGGTACCGGTCAGTCTGCTGTTTCTGAAATGCGCATCTCGAAGTTGTGGGTTAGAGAAGCAGTTAATGCCGTCGCTTTATTCTTACCGTTAACGCTAATCCCTTCACTTTTGCACGTAAACCAAAACAAAAAATACAATTTCGCATGCTCAGACTTGGCAACATCGCGTTCATAGCCAAATCGTGAGATGGTTGACACTGTTCGGTAAACTATGCAAACAGGTGATTATTTCTTTTAACTGTAAGACTTGGCGGGAAATGTTCTTCCACGATGATTTTATTTAGATTGATAATATTCTACCAAGTAAGAATAAATACAGTAATTAACGACAGCTAGAGTAACAAATAACAGAGAAATTTACAACCACAATCCTACGGAACTGGAATCACTAACATTTCCAATGATGTGTAATATCCCACAAAAAGCTATTTGAATATAACCGCTGAATTTCACACTTCAATCGGACCATAATAAATAAGATTAATGCCTCAGCTGTTATTCAAACTGCCAATATTTCATATATGATTCGATACATTATAACTACTATACTGTAAACAGCTTTCGTTTGGTAATTAGACAGCAGATAACGTTTGTATACGCAACAAAATTAAAGCCGCCTCGGTGGCCTAGTTGATAGCGTACTGGGCTTTCACCTTCAGGACCCGGGTTCGGTTCCCGGCCAGGGCTTGGCATTTTCATACGCTATAAATCATCCCATCGTCTGCATTAGCCCAAGTGTGTACAATAGTCGGACATTAAATACTATAAAAAAAAAACTTCTAAGAACAGTAGCCCTCACAGTATATATGCCTACTTCATTCATACAGAGTGCTTCATAACAACCCCTGTAAATGTTCCGCCATTTTAACTTGTAACCGTTACATTTACTAAAAATGTTACACGACCAATTTTAGTGCAAATTTTATGCTCTGTCTCCATGTTACGATACGTTTTGCCGTTCAGCCATTATTACATGAAATACCCAGCAATTTCACTCTCAACGTTGAATCAAAGCCGCCATCTTGAAACGGAAGTGAATAGGAACAAAATTTACAAATAAGTCTTTCGGACTTTATACAAGATATCTTCGTATCAAAACAATCGGTAAATTCGTTTGGCCCAAACTGCGTAATAAACACACAAGCCAAATGCCGAAGAGTCGAGTTGAGACTTCGCTTCGCTCGGTCAATAATATTCGCAGCAAACAGCTGTCTAGACGACATGATGGAAATATTTAGAAAATAGCCGCCTCGGTGGCCTAGTTGATAGCGTACTGAGCTTTCACCTCGAGGACCCGGGTTCGATTCCCGGTCAGGGCTTGGCATTTTAATACGCTATAAATCATCTCATCGTCTGCATTAGCCCAAGCGTGCACAATAGTCGGACGTTAAAAAAAAATATATAGGCCTATATATATACATATATATATATATATATATATATATATATATATATATATATATATATATATATTATTATTATTATTATTTGCGCATAGACCGTTGGATCACGCAAAGCACTCCGACTCATGTCTTGTTCCTTCTAATCCTCCACACCTCCCTCATCCTGTTCCCATGGATCCTCCCCCGCTCCTCCGTCCATTTTACCCCTACTCTCTCTGGGATTTCATTCTCTGGGACCTTCCAACCGAGCATCTTTCTCCTGTATACGTGCCTGTCTTCAACGTCTGTTGAGTCTATTTCTGCGTCATGTAGGTCTATTCTGACTTGTGCGATCCACGACGTTGTTGATTTGACACCTTGTATATACTTAAGGATTCTGTTGGCAAGTCTCGTTGTTGGGAGTCTACTGATGTGTCCATAGAACCGAAGCCTCCTTCTGTCAAGTGGTCAACGGTCTCAATGGCGGATGAAGATGTATTTCTCAACGACAAAGAGGGCGGAGGAACCAAGAAAACCAAATTCCGGGGTGCGTCTGTAGTGGCAACCACCGGTAACCTGGTCCAGAGGATGCGGCTGTACGTAACGCTCCAGGAACTAACAATCCCTGGTTCTAAAAATCCCAGTGGAAACACTGGACCTTCAAGATTACAAACAAATATATATATATATATATATATATAGAAAATAACTCTGAATAATAATACACAAAACGAACACTCGCTTCGCTAAAATCAAATTTGGTGCGAAAAGATTGTCTTTGTAAGTTGTAGCTTAGCTCGTTGATTTGTTTGAACGCAGCATTACATTTCATTAAAAAGTTTATTACATTTTATCTTAAACTTTTAATTTGATTTCAAAATTGTAGTCAGCACAAATTGAATAATTTAACCTTATAAATGTTTCAGTTTTATTGTATTCCGATCGTTCTCGCGTTTGCTTTGTACTTGCAATTAAATATGCTAATCTAAGCAGATTTGAATTCAGATTACGACCGTGAAATCCCATTTTTTTAAAAAAAGTACTGTATAAGATAAAATCGATTTTTGTTATAGTTTTTCGATAGTAGTTTTGAAATGAAGAAACGGAAAATCAATGGTGTCAAGCTGTAAACAAATCGGACGAATGGAATTGCGATGCTTTATTTTCCAATGAAAATTCGTCAACAGTATTTAACTTGCTACAAAAAAGGAAAGAAACTGTTTAAATAACAGTGTAATTTGATAATAGCAGTATAAAAACGAGTTACTAGTGTCGTGTAAAGCCGCCTTCTCAGATGATCCTCACTTCACACCATTGAGATCATCACTGTATAATGCAACTGTTTCTGGCCTGTTGTTTGTAAAGATCAATGGACCTCCTCTTCGGCTCTTTAACCCAGCTGAGTATGTTCACTCTTGCCTTGTGTCACACCATTCAGCGTTAACCGGCAGGCAGGAGTTGAAGAGAGATCAAGAGATAAGTATAATGAAAACATGTTGGAACTTATAAACAATATTTTAGATTTTTTTTTTTTTTTTTTTTGTTTAACGTCCGACTATTGTGCACACGATGCTAATGCAGACGATGGGATGATTTCTAGCGTATGAAAATGCCAAGCCCTCGCCGGGAATCGAACCCGGGTCCTCGGGGTGAAAGCCTAGTACGCTATCCACTAGACCACCGAGGCGGCTTAAAATATTTTAGAATGGATAGACAACTTAAACAATCACGAAACTGTGTTTTTACTGTTTTTATTACTTAAATGCAACCCGTTTTGTACTTCTTTTCCAAATAAAATTTGGAATTAAATAAAATTTTCAAGATTTTGTATAACAAAAGACTTTTATTCAAGTCAATAATTTTGAATAGCCCCCCTCCGAAGGTAACAGTTCCAGCCGCCTCGGTGGCCTAGTTAATACTGGGCTTTCACCCAGAGTACCAGGGTTCGATTCCCGGCCAGGGCTTGGCATTTTCATACGCTATAAATCATCCCATCGTCTGCATTAGCCCAAGTGTGCACAATAGTCGGACGTTAAAAAAAAAAATCCAGCAACTCTAATTTTAGAAATCTAGACCTGTATATTTACATAATTATACCTTCAAATATCCAACAGATCTTCGCAAAACACTTGGCTTATACCCTTGTTATGTGTTTGGAAATAATTACATTGCATTTTGTGCATGTACGCGTGTTACACAATACGATTAGGCTAGACGCTAAGTGGATACCCTAGTTGTTCTACTTAATAAAATTATACCGAATCGCTGTGGCTTGAAAGTATGTCAAGGGGTTCGTTTGAACGCTACCCTAAACACACAGTACTTCGTAACAAGACAAACATTCAATTCCAAACAAATGTATTTTTAACCCAGACAGTTTTTAATAAACAGAGAGCCCAATGTATGGAAGAAGCCTTTCATCTACTTCAAAACTGTTCCACACAGAACACTGCAATTTTCTGTTTATATTTGCAAACTGCCACAACAGTTCAGAGAGAACAAATCAATGCAATCTTGGAGATAGCCTAGGGGTTTTAATTTAAATATGTAAATATATGTATACTTATAAATATGCGGTTTTGGTTCAAACACACACACACACACACACACACACACACACACACACACACACACACACACACACACACACACACACACAACACACACACACACACACACACACACACACACACACACACACACAACACACACACACACACACACACACACACACACACACACACACAACACACACACACACACACACACACACACAAACAAACACACACACACACACACACACACACAAACACACACACACACAACACACACACACACACACACACACACACACACACACACACACACACACACACACACACACACACACACACACACACACACACACACATACACACACACACACATACACACACACACACACACACACACACACAAGACACACACACACACACACACACACACACACACACACACACACACACACACACACACACACACACACACACACACACACACACACACACACACACACAAACACACACACACACACACACACACACACACACACACACACACACACACACACACACACACACACACACACACACAAAAACACACACACACACACACACAAACACACTCACACACACACAACACACACACACACACACATATACAAACACACACACACACATACACACTCACACGCAAAGACACACACACGCACGCACGCATACCCACGCACACACACACACACACACACACACACACACACACACACACACAAACACACACACACACACACACACACACACACACACACACACACACACACACACACACACACACACACACACACACACACACACACCAGTTCCTTATTATTATATACGAAAATAAAATTTCCTATATTATTTTGACACCAGGGGGCCGGTGCGAAATTTCGCACTATGAAAGTTTTAAGTAAACACAGCCTTTTGAATACGAATAGTCTTTGGAGTGAGGGCGGTAGTTGGAAGGAAGGGAAACATGTTTAAAAATTGAAATAATAATCACAACCTTATAAGTCATTGTAGTATTTACATTTCTCTATTTGTTTCACCGTACTTTGTGGTACACTAAATCAATCACTTTTTAATGTTCTGTGCCTTCCTCGTAGCCCAGTATTGCTTCATTCGTTGTGATCTTGCTTTTCTTTCTTCGTCAGAGATTTGGATCGTTCGCTTGGATTTGACTTTGCCTTGGAACCGTTGCTTCTTGTCCTTGGTTATTGTTTTGTCTGTTCTGTTCATGAGCATAGTGTCAGTGATCTGCAGTTCTGTTATGTCTTTCTCTGTTTCTCTAAACCAAAGTGGTTTGGCTCTACTATTGCGAAAGTAATCAAATATTTTTTATATACATTTCAATACATATAATTGTTTTTTTTAACAGACATTTTTACAGGGCATTACAGACGTTGTAATGATATATTTGATGTAAGAATGTAATCTTCTTGTATTTCATTTTCTTTATGGAAAAAAACATCTTAGTTGATTTAGTTAAACTTGAAAAGGCCACGTACAATTGTCCGTGAGTAAAGATGCATTTGTTAAATACAATCCTGCTCTTTGAAATCACAAGTATATTTTTGTAAAAACATTGTCCAAAACATGTGTTGTACGACGGACAGGGATAGGGGACTGTCAGTAGAGCTGCATAACCTGTACGTTTAATTGCTTTTAAGTAAATATTGAAATTGTTCTAAGCACGTTATGGAAAAAAGTGGCATTTATAATGGGATTGTCTATTCGTGATTAATAAGTTACTTCGTAAAATATACAAAATTTGTGAAAAGTGTATGAGGATTCATGATGCCGTTTTGCCTATGATAGTAAAAAGTGTCTTTTATGTTAAAATTTTCCACAAACAGTAAGTTTTAGCGCGAAATCGTTTTTCAATGTCAGAAGCCGGTTAAACAATCTTTCTAAAGGTACCTAATTTATGCCTGTACGAATTGTATGTGTGCCGAGAAAAAGTAATAATATATACGATTAAAGTCTAAATCGTTTGTAAACTCTGTCGACCATGTTGAATCTATTCCATACAAGACGTTAATTATCGTCTATCTATTCCATCGTTCATTAACTATAAATATTACTCATCTGTTTAAGATATTATATTTGATATCTTCTTTCAATGGTCTCGTGTTTATCAATGGAAATTTGATTATCTTTCTGTACCTTTACATATAGTTTGCTCCTGTATTTTTAAAAGCGAAAAATACATAAACATTAATAACTTTCCCACATACGAATCATTTAAAAATGAGATCAGATATAACTTTACCTTAACAAATAGTGCAGTAATCTGTGACGTTAATTAACATTAATCTTATTGTGAACAGATTCAAAAAAATATACAAAATATTTGTGATGCGCATCCATGAGCCGTTTTGCCAATGACAGTTAAAAGTGTCTTTAATGTTAAATTTTTTCACAAACAGTAAGTTTTAGCGCAAAATCGTTTTGCAATGTCAATAGCCGGTTAAAAATATCTATCCATCTATAGATATTTATGCCTCGAGAGAGAATATATATGATTCATTGTTAAATAATGTAGGAGACATTCAGTATTTAATAACTAGATTTTTTATTTTATTTATTTATTTTTGTAAATATGTGTTGGAACTGTTCCCATCACAATAAATCCGTTTATTTTCCGTATTTAAGTGTTTAGATATTTAGATATTACTTGTGATTTCCACAGCACTTGAACTTGTTTATAAATGTTTCCTTATCAAGTCCATTAACAATACAAACACGTACCGGACTAAATTCGGAGCCATTACGAATGCGGCAGAAACTGTACAGCAGAGTGACATTATTATACCCGTAATGACCTTACGCTTAGGGCCAGCGAGTGGTTTTAACAAATCATTGAAAACTTGCACACAAACGTAAACGCCTTTAGCTTAGCATGCGCAACTGAAGGTATTTAGTTCGAGCCGCAGTTACTCCCGTTGTTTTTCCCTTAACGTTAACGCTGATCCCTCGCCTTTATTAGCCTAACTAACACAAAGTATGGACATTAGACAGAAGAAAAAAAGAATTTTTAAAAATTGCTGCAATGTCTGTATCAAAAATAGGTGCGTGATAAATCTGTTTTAAACTATATTAATTTTAAGAAATATCAGAAGATTCAATGTATTTGTCCATATAGGCTATTTTTAGCGATTTCCGATTAAAGTGGCAATCACTGTAATGTTATTAAATACGAAAGGACTAAAAGTACCATTATAAAAAGCGTGCTCGACATTAGAACCTGAAGTCCAAGTAACTGGATTTTCTGAGGCTACGAATGCTGCATGCTGCAAGGACAGGGGTTTGCGACAATATACAGTACTATTATCTATTTAAATGTAGTTGAAAACTTTGCCGCTAGATACCACCAGCAGCGAGCGCTAACAAAGGGACTAGCATTATCCGTCGCGGCTTCGCCCACGATACTTAACTGTTTCAGTAATGTAATAATTTAGAAACATAAAAAAATATATTAATAAAACCGTGATCGTCTAAACTCGTGATTATTTTACAGTGAATACGAAAAAATATTACAACCTGAATATATTGTTTTATTCAAACGTGTTCCATTCGAATTTAAGAAAATCTGATAAAAATATTTTTCTCCAATACAAACATTTATACCTCTTTTATATATTTGTTCTTTTAGGGGATGAATTCGGGGGGATGCTGAATTACGTGTATCATAATTTGTGTTTTAGAATATTTTGTTTACTTTTAAGAAAAGCCGATAAAAAATATTTCTCTTCAATTATATCTCTTTTTTACATTTTTAATCTTTTAGGGAATGAACTTCGGAAAAATGTTGAAATATGTGTTTCATAGCATATTTCTAGAATATTCGATCCAAAACAAATATTTTTAATGCAAAATTGTATACACCTTTTTTGCATTGTCTACCCCCTTGCAATCTCTTTAAGAGATGAATTTTGGGAAATGGTGAAAAATATATTTCATTACTTATATTTAAGAGTAACTATGTTACGTTTTAAGGTCAGACAAAAACATATTTTTCCAAATAAAAATTGTTGTACCTCATTTTTACCTCTTTAGGGGTTGAATACTGGAAAATCGTTTTTCAGTGCACCCCTACATGTGGTGATAACCCTGAAAATTTCAAATCTTTAGCTATTATAGCCTCCGCTATACTATAATTATTAAAGTTGGACTGGGTAAGTACTTTAATTAGGTCAAAATCAAATTTTTGCAAAATCCTTCCTTAGTTTACCTTGACATTTTTGTACGAATGTACCTTGAAAATTTCAAGTCTCTAGCTATAATAGTCTCGGCTGTATGTTGTTTATTAAATTTGGACTGGGTAAGTAGTTTAATGGCGTTAAAATCAAATTTTTACAAAATCCTTTCTTAGTGCACGCCTATATGATAACATAAATGTACCCTGAAAATTTCAAGTAGCTTGCTAAAATAGTTTTGGCTCTGCGTTGATTATGAATCAGTCAGTCAGGACTTCTTCTTTTATATATTGAAATATAATTGTATCACGTTTATATTCAATGGTAACACTAAAGAAATAGAACCTATTAGGTTAATCCTGCACTATATATTACTTTTTAAGAAAACGTTATAAAGTTGTGTGTGTGTGTGTGTGTGTGTGTGTGTGTGTGTGTGTGTGTGTGTGTGTGTGTGTGTGTGTGTGTGTGTGTGTGTGTGTGTGTGTGTGTGTGTGTGTGTGTGTGTGTTGTATTTAAATATGGCACAAAAATTGATTTTCGTAATATCTTACACAGGTTTATTACCCTGCCAAATACATTCAACAGTTTCAAAATGGCGGTCATTCCAAATCCTACTAAACATTTTGCAAACCTGGCTTACCGTTGTAATCTACGTTAAAATCTAAAAAAAAAAGCTGACGTTTATATTTTCAATTGCAACCGATAAGAAGAAAATCAGATCAGAGTTTGTTTTCATACGTTCAATTCAGACAAGTAAAACTATTTTGCTTGTATTTCGTTTCCTTCGTATCAGGAAAACAGCTGTTTTGCAGCAATTATTTTTACGTCACAAAACTTAGTATGTGCACAAAAAGTAATTTCATTATTACAGCAGTAATTAAGTCTAAACATTCAAAAAAATGTAAACTTCTTCGAATTTCAACAACCATTTACAGTAAAAACGTGTTGTAATTTTATTATTAAATACCGTGTGGCTAAAATTACCGAAATACCCTAATTTGTCTACCAACGCCGGAGGTGTTCCATTATTTACGGGCACTAATGTGACACACACACGTGTAACACTAATTAATTCAAACTGAACGCTGTCACTACACAAAGCATGTGAGTGCGAGGCACGTCAAGTTTTCAAACTAAAGTCGTAAAAACACAATGTTCCGCTTAAACGTTTAAGCAATTACTTCCGCAGATAGTTTTGTATTAGAATATCACAAAAACGTTTCGCTGTGCAAAAAAACCTTACTCGCTGACGTGATTTAGGCCTAAGCGAACCTTCCAAAAAGTGATATTTTTGTTATTAATGTTTTTTTTGTTTAACGTCCGACTATTGTGCACACTTGGGCTAATGCAGACGATGGGATGATTTATAGCGTATAAAAATGCCAAGCCCTGGCCGGGAATCGAACCCGGATCCTCGGGATGAAAGCCTAGTACGCTATCAACTAGGCCACCGAGGCGGTATTGTTATTTAATGATTTAAATAACAATTCATAAATGAAAATGTTGATATATGCCTATGTTTTCATTTAGAGGCTTTTACCTTTGGTTAGGTTTAATGAAGATAATAATTATTATAATAACAATCTAATAATAAACATGCATATTTTTTAAGCATTGAAGTCACACAGACAGTTTGCCAATTGGTACACAATTTTGAAAAAAAACCATTTACATTTTTAAAATATCAATGTAAATTCTTACTTACATTCGTTTCTTTTTCATAATTTTACTCAAGTACTTTAAATTACACCGCAAGCCGTACAAATACATATTATTATTAATAACACATAGTAGCGGCCGCACGGTGTTACCCGTGAAAAAATAACGACCATCTCAGAGCCTGAAATAACTGAGTACAAATTTCCGTTTATAAATTAAACAGTTTAAAAAAACACGCTAGATAACGCTCAGGAGTAATACTTAAGCTAAATATTTAATTTACAAAAAAACATTTAAAAAATTTAAAAACCGGTATTGACAACTCTCTTCTGTTCACCTGAGTTAAGTTAAAAATTTCAAACCCTGTGTGCCACATATTTGGCTGTATTGTGCCACATTTTTGTAGTCGTCCACAACCCGAAAAACGCAAAACTGATTCGCAGTGCGAAATACTGATAGTGCAAACACTATGAAACGACCAGCTTAAAGACACTCTGCTATAGTCTAAAATAAAACTTTGTCTGTCTGTCCTTCCTGAACTAGGATAAGAAAATATAATGCAGTATTAGGGGATAGTGTATCATCATCTCTTATCCTAGTTTAGGAAGGATAGGAAGACACTCTGGTGTAGGCATTCTAAAATAAAACTCTTGTCTGTCTTTCCTGAACTAGGATAAGAAAATATAATGCAGTATTAGGGGATAGTGTATCATCATCTCCTATCCTAGTTTAGGAAGGATAGGAAGACACTCTCGTGTAGGCATTCTGAAATAAAACTCTGCCTGACTGTCCTTCCTGAACAAGGATAAGAAAATATAATGCAGTAATACAGGATACTGTATCATCATCTCTTATCCTAGTTTAGGAAGGATAGGTAGAAATCTTAATACTAAATACTAATATTAAAGATAATTAGGGGATGTTTGCTTTCTTTTGTTTACTGGGTGAACGCTCCACCGATGTTTGAGTTTTACCAAAAGCATCTTTTCGTTTAAAATCAAACAAAAAAAAAAAAACAAGTTTGAATTGGTTCAAAACTGAAATTTGAGCGTGCTAACACATTACGAATCACTTCAGACTTGGAGCAAGAACAACCTCGAAGATCTCACGATCTGTGTATATATTTGTGTCAATTATGTTAATTTTGAGCAAAGAACTGTACAGATAAAATATAATTTTCGTCACTGTATACTAAACAGACGGCGATAAATATTTTCTTAGTTCAAGCTTTACTCGCTAGAGCGCTATACAGCAACGTGCATATTAGTCTATAAACCACGATACAGTACTTATTTTGTTCTGCACTGCTGCGGTTTATTGGTACGGAGTGGCGTGAAGTTTTTCGCCTAACCACTTACATCGTACCCGAGGCCTAATATATAACATCTTCAAAACTTAAAATGGTTTTAGTACTTCAATGAATAGTACGTCACACTATATGGTTAATTAATTGCCTGGTTATCGCTCCACGACAACGCTTTGACACGCTCGTAACCTCTTCCGTCAACTGAAACGGTAACAGTAATATTTAGGAAATATCTGACCGTATCAACTAAGATTAATGCCCCAGCTTATATTCAAACTAGCCGCCTCGGTGGCCTAGTTGATATCGTACTGGGCTTTCACCCCGAAGACCTGGGTTCGATTCCCGGCCAGGGCTTGGCATTTTCATACGCTATAAATCATCCCATCGTCTGCATTAGCCCAAGTGTGCACAATAGTCGGACGTTAAACACAAAAAAAAAATCAAACTGCCAATATTTCATATTTTATTTGATACATTATATAACTATTACAATGTAAACAACTTTTTTTTGTAATTACATAAACAGCAAATAACGTTTGATAGCGGAACAAAATTACGCTTTGTATTTCGCTGTCATAAATACTAGTAATTCAAACAACAGTAGACCTCGTAGTATAAAGACTACTTTAGGGAGGTCGGCCATGATTACCCCCTCCACGTAAATTAGCCTAACTTTAGGTACATTTGTCACAGATATTAATTATGATAGAGGGTTAATTTTTTTAATTATTTTGAAATATACTCGCTTCACAACAATGCCTGTAACTTTTTCCGCCATTTTAACTTGTAACCGTAATATTTACTAAAAATATTACACGACCAACTTTATTAGACACTTCATGCTTTTTCTTCTGAAGCGGTCAGAATTATGATAGATCTTGCCGTTCTGCCAGTATTACAGGAAATAGCCAGCATCTACAGTCGTCAAAGTTAAATTAGCCGCCTCGGTGACCTAGTTGATAGCGTACTGGGTTCGATTCCCGGCCAGGGCTTGGCATTTTCATACGCATATTATCCCATTGTCTGCATTAGCCCAAGTGTGCACAATAGTCGGACGTTAAACACAAAAAAAAAAAAAGTTAAATTAGAGGCAGCCATCTTGAAACGGAAGAGAATGTGAAAGTATCTTACACATACGTCGTTCAAACTTTATAAAAGTTACCTTCTTTACAAATTTCAAAATGGTCAATTCTTTCGGCCAAAACTGTGTAACAAACACACAAAAATGCGAGTTGAAACAGAGCTCGAACGAACCGCTAAAAGTAAAGGACGAACGTATTTGACTGAGCTGTTGTTTTCATACGAATGACGAAAGTATAACACTCCAGCCGCTTTCCTTGAGCGAACAGTGTATAGTTAGTCCGCGCGATGAGCTGGTTAAGCGGAAGTTCGGAGCATTAATTATGAAAAAAATTTAACACCAAAAGTACCCCTGATTAGTCACGACAAGAACCTCCCTAGGGGCGTGCGTCAACACACGCGCTCTTGAATATTTTACAAGATTGCGGGAAATGAATGTAAATATAAATTTTTAAGGAACAGTATAACCCTCAAGGATGAGGTAAATACTGACCGCATGCAATGAACGTGCAGCGGAATAAACTTTACGAAATTCTATTTTTACATATTTTAATATTTTATCTTGCTGACGTGATAAAAGCAAATTTCTTACATATTTTTTTTTAACGTCCGACTATTGTGAACTCTTGGGCTAATTAATGCAGACGATGGAATGATTTATAGCGTATGAAAATGCCAAGCCCTGGCCGGGAATCAAACCCGGGTCCTCGAGGTGAAAGCCTAGTACGCTATCAACTAGACCACCTTCAGTTCTATGAAATGGCTTCTTATAGAAAATCTCATTTCACAATTAGCGTTAAAAATCTGGATTAATTAGCATTTAAAATTTTCAGATTAAACTGCAAGAATCAACCTGATCAATGAATTTAATATACACTCTATTCTAAAAGTAAATTAACAAAAATTACTTTTTTTCAGAAAACAAGTAATAAAATTAGTAGAAACGAATATGTTATTAAGTCTTTAATTATTTCCAGGGTTAAAACATTTACAAAAGGTTTATTTAAACTTAAAAAACAATACTCTAATTACCACATGCCTTGAAAAGAGGTAATACAGTTTTAAAAAACCCCAAAATTAACAATTTTACAAAATTAATGTAACATTGGTTTTACCAAATTAAACAACTTTATTTTGACTGGTTAATATTACAAAAAAATTTTGACCCCGACGTGATTTGAACACGCAACCTTCTGATCTGGAGTCAGACGCGCTACCGTTGCGCCACGAGGTCTGCAAGTAAGTCCGATGTTATATTCACTGTTGCATTAAGCTGGTACAAATCCATTGTTGAACTTTATATTCTTTTTTCATTCAATAATAACTACTTATTGGTACTACAACAGGTTTAAACATTAATGTAATAAAGTAAGTCGTCGTTAATTTATGATTTGTGATTAGTATTATTTTTATTCTTAATATCGTTATTTTGAGCCACTTGATTGATACTGTAATCTGGTCATTATGGACAACAAACGAAAAATCCACACACATAATTATATTCGCTTAGATGTGACGTAAAACCGAACTATCAAAACGACTAAATAAATACATCAAAGGTATAAATAAAATCAGCTGTTTTGTTTTTACGCAATGGTTGGCTGCACGGTTACAAGTGTGTACATTATGACTACCTATGAAACCGATACCAGTAAAGCAGTATCGATGCATTTCTTTCGATCCTAGTACTTTTTTATTCAATAGTTTCATTCGATACTATAGTGTATCGGTCAAGAGGAATCGATAAATTATTTAAACAATGCTACTGCCGACCCTCCTCGGTATGTTCGAACCTGAGATTTCACTAAAGAGGTAGGCCTACTAACCTAACCTAACCAAACCGAGGTAACCAAAGTATTATGTATGCTGTAAACACGTTCGTGTCTTTGACCAGTCATGCTACATAACCTATTTGTATATCAAAAAGCCTTATGGGTAACAAATTAGGTTATGTCCGTATTATATTATAAAGATTTATTTTCATTTATTGTTTTTGGTATGTTGTACATAATATAAATTATATATTTCTTATTTAATGCTCTTAGTATATCCATTTTTGATACATAGGCCTATACGTTACATTCTTTATTTTGTGTGTGTGTGTGTGTGTGTGTGTGTGTGTGTGTGTGTGTGTGTGTGTGTGTCGTGTGGAAACATTACAGGTACTTACTTAAATCACCCAGAAAGCTAAACAAACCGCACTTGACCTTCACCTATCCTTAGTTACATCGATTTATATATTAAAATACGATCACCTTGACATGGCTGCAATGCTACACCGCTATCCCCTCCCTCCGCCAACCCTTAAATAGTGTAATTAATTTATATGGCCGCGGGGTTAGAGGCTAATCGAAATTTAGCCTATTTGCTCCTACTGGTTAGTGAACTTCTACTGGAACAATGCATAAAAAAAATACCACCAAAACAAATCTAAAAAACTGTTCTTATTATTAACTGTTATATTAACTGTTAATTATTAATATATAACTGTTAACTGTTAATATTAACTGTTAACTGAATTAATTTAAATGCAGTATAACTAAAACAAAGGCCCATCCATATCTTGCGAAAAATGTTCTTACGAATAAGATGAAATGAATTTCGAAACATTAACGTTAAATTTTTTTTTCGAAACATTAACGTTAAATTTTTTTTTTTTTTTTATTATTAAAACGTCCGACTGTTGTGCATACTTGGGCTAATGCAGACGATGGGATGATTTAAAGCGTATGAAAATGCCAAGCCCTCACCGGGAATCGAACCCGGGTCCTCGGGGTGAAAGCCTAGTACGCTATCAACTAGGGTTTTTTTTGTGTTTAACGTCCGACTATTGTGCACACTTGGGCTAATGCAGACGATGGGATGATTTAAAGCGTATGAAAATGCCAAGCCCTCACCAGGAATCGAACCCGGGTCCTCGGGGTGAAAGCCTAGTACGCTATCAACTAGGTTTTTTTTTGTGTTTAACGTCCGACTATTGTGCACACTTGGGCTAATGCAGACGATGGGATGATTTAAAGCGTATGAAAATGCCAAGCCCTCACCAGGAATCGAACCCGGGTCCTCGGGGTGAAAGCCTAGTACGCTATCAACTAGGTTTTTTTTGTGTTTAACGTCCGACTATTGTGCACACTTGGGCTAATGCAGACGATGGGATGATTTAAAGCGTATGAAAATGCCAAGCCCTCACCGGGAATCGAACCCGGGTCCTCGGGGTGAAAGCCTAGTACGCTATCAACTAGGTTTTTTTTGTGTTTAACGTCCGACTATTGTGCACACTTGGGCTAATGCAGACGGGCTATCAACTAGGCCACCGAGGCGGCTAATAACGTTAAAAACGTTTCGATACAGAAATATGTAAATGTTGTTGGTAACCAAAAGCTTTTATAAGTTCACAAATCTTTTTCAGACTCTAATTGCACTATCGTAATCACCGTTGCACAAATTAGCACTAAAACTTTTAAAAAACCATTTAAGAAGCAAAATAGATAAACGGACAGAAATCAATCTGTCGCCAGGTTTTTTGACCGAATAAAGCGAGGTGTCTCTGTACTAACTCGAACGTTCGGCATGTATATTATGAAATGCGAGCGTGTGCGCAGTTTTGTTCGAACACATTCAACGACTGTTTTAAAATTTCGCACGAAAGCCGCTTTGCATAAAGCATGAACGAAGTACGTGTTTACCCGTTCACTTCCGTTTAAAAATGGCGGCTTACGAATCATAACGAGCGTAGTTGCTGATATTTCCTGTAATACTGGCTGAACGGCAAGACCACCATAACTTTGACAGTTTTAAGAAGAAATAGCAAAAACTTTCTAAAAGAGTTTTTCCAATAAAATTTTTCTTTTTTTATAAGGCGAAAAGTACATTTAGGCTATTATCCCTCCCTAAATGTAAGTGAGTGTTACAGTCGTAAGTGTAGTCTTGTAAGTGTAAGTGTGTGTTAGACTCAGGTTCCGCGAGGGACGTCTAAATCCTCTCAATAGGTGCAGCTAGTCTGCACCTCCCTGCGGGTAATTTTTCCTTAATATTACGCCGAGTGGCTACCACATGCGGGACAGAGCGGACTACGTATAGAAAACCGATCCTATTGTTTTTACTGTAAGTGAGGCCACTGAAAGCGTAACGGAGCTGAGCGGAGTCGAGCGCGTTTTATCGCTCCGCTTCGCTTTCAATGGCCGCACTTACATTAAAAAAATAGGATAAGTTTTCAATGCGTAGTTGGCTCCGCTCCGCATTTGGTGGATACCCGGTCTTAAGGTTACCGGTTAAATTGACAGAAAAACTTACGAGCGTTTGGAGCGGTGTCCAGGCAATTAATTAAGAATTGCGAGACGTTCTTTAAGTTACTAATAATTAGACCAAATTAGCTAATGTTAGAGAACACACACACACACACACACACACGCGAGCGCGCGCGTATAAAAACATTTTAAAAGCTACTCAAAACTTGTGTGCTATCCTCGTACATCAGGATTTTTTTCCGGCGAAAAACCTTTAAGGTTATCATCGCCGAGGCGTGACATTAATTATTTTAACACAATTTTTGAAAACAAGTAAACAATTCAGATAAAAATTTAAAACATTATAAAAACAACAAACAAAACAATAACAATACAAAATACAATAACAACTATAAATAGTTTCCTAAAACTAGTTAACAAATCTTAAAACAATATGCACACAAAGTTATTGTAGGCTGTAAATTGGCCTTACAACAATAACAAGATCAATAAAAGAAATATTAACCTACCTAAAACTAATTAACAAAATAAAAACAACTTAAAAATAAATTAATAAATAGCAAATATAAACAAACGTTTAAGGGATGTAAATGGGCCCCACAACAAGCAATAACAAATATATAAATTAAATTTTATTTAAAAAATTCAGACGATGAAGGAAGTCTAGGACCCGGTCAACGGCCGAGGCACTATCTCCCAACATCGTCTGCAAACAGTTCCTCAGACCAGACATAACACGCAAATTTTGCAATCCATCACAATCGAGCAATATATGTTTTATTGTGATGGTTTCCCTACAGAACTCGCATTCAGGTGGCTCCCCGCGTTCCATCAGATCGAAGTACACTTTCCAGGTTCGAGCTTTTACCGCCATAGTTCTTAAATAGCTCATTTCACAATAGATATTTATTACGCAGGCTCTACAGTTTTAAGAAAGTCTGACTTTACCATAAAACTCAGAGTTAAAACCTACATAAATTACAAATCTGTACATAAATGTTCTAAGTATGTTTTAACCATTGAGCAAATATGAAAACCAAACAACTCCGACGTTAGAATCATTACCGTCCTTTCATTGGAACCTTCAAATTTAAAAGGCTAAATTATGCAGATTTTAACACTGATTACGTGGTTAAATTAGATTTTCGAAAAAAGTATAAGACAAAACTTTATGCCCCACAGGAGGGTGCAGACTAACTGCATCTATTGAGAGGATTTAGACGTTCCTCGCGCATCTGAGTCTAACACACACTTACACTTACAACACTACATTACGACTTTACACTTTACACTCACACTTACATTTAGGGAGGCGATAATAGCCTCAATGTGCTTTTCACCTTAAATAAAAAAAAAAAATAATAATAAAGATCTCAAGTGGCCTAAATTTTGAAATGTTATAAATATTTCACTAACACACATGTCCAACAAATACCGATTTTGTACAAAGTTTGAATCAAATCGGGCCAAATTACGAACGTTATAGAACCACATTAACACAGACGCGCGCGCGCACTTCAATGGCCGCTTCAATAACTCATTTTTCAATGGAAATTGTATATCATATAAAATCTGGAATAGTTCGTCTGTAATCAACACCAATTTCAAAAATCACTTTCAAAATTAAACCTAAAATATCGAATGCAATATTGTACTAATATGTTTACGGCACATTTCGCCAGCTGTCTATCGAAGACGACAAATAAGCGTGTTGTGATATCAGTTACCATGGTAACGTATAAACAAATTAATCAACGCCTTATTCGATTGTCGACTAGGTTTTGGCCGTTTCGTTTGTTTACAGCACTGAATTTAATTAATTATTCAAGTTCGCAATGTAACTCTCGCTTTTTAATAAAATTAAACCGAACCGACTAAAATATAGGCCAACCTGATTACTTTCAAATGATCTGAACATAAGTTTTAAAATGTTTTATACTTTCTATTTTTGCACAATACAAAGGATAAAGAATTTTTGAAGAAATCGTAAAACATTGTTTTTACATACTGTCACACTGCGGCAGTGTGTTCAACTACAGTTCATAGACAATAATACTGCTTATTTCCTCAAACGTCCCTCCTTGTCCTTGCAGCTTGCAGCATTCGTAGCGGCAGATAGTCCAATTACTAGAACTTTAGCCGCTAATATCGAGCACGCTTTTAATAAATAGCAGCTGTACTTCTAGTACGTTTATATTCAATAGTTTAGTTTTCTCTAATGTAGATTTTGTATTTATTCCAAAACAATCCGGTTTAGAAGTTATCGCAAAAAAAAACAGACTTAAAATTCTCCGTCAGGGCGCCAAATTTCAAATAATACATTTAAGGTTTGGGAGTAAATCAAAGAAACGAAAACAAACCCTCACTGAAGTTGGGATTGTTTTGATTTTGGGGATTTTTTTATAGATAAATTAGATCAGCTGTCATGGTAAGACCTAGATTTAAGACCTTTAAATGAGCGCAGGAGAGAATGAGACTTTGGTGTGTGTGTGTGTGTGTGTGTGTGTGTGTGTGTGTGTGTGTGTGTGTGTGTGTGTGCGCGCGCGCGCGCGTGCGTGCACGCGATTGTTAGCACGCTGATGTTCTCGAGATTCTATTAAGATTTCATTAAACTTGGCACAAAAATCGATTTTTGATAATAGATTGGATAAGTTCGTTTAACAATAAAATTTGCTCAACAGTTTCAAAATGGCGACAGTTTAAAATATTTAAAAACTCTCAACTTTTTTGCCTTAAATCTTTTTGAAAATCCAATTATACCATCGTAATCGGCGTTAAAATCTGCATGACTGAGCGTTTTGGATTTTAAAAATCCGACAGAATTATGAAGTATTTCGACGGCGGTCAGGGTTCGTTTTCGAATTTTCAGTTCAATTTGAAAATTTAAAGCGCTAATATACAAAGATTTTAATGCTGACTATGACGGTAAAATCAGATTTTCAAAAAAAGTGGTATAAAAACATTCGCTTCAATCACGTCAGCGAGACAGCGGCGTGCCGCGATTATTTGATTTCGAATCTCATCGTCACACAGCGCAATTCTTCTCTCTTGAAGTGCACACAGTATGAACGTGTTCACGCCATTTATTTACCAGACTATAAAGGCGTTCTCTTGTCGCCCGAAATAAAGCCGTTGTACGCCATATTTCACCCTGCTTCTGAAAGTAATAAATTTCATACGCATCGTAACGAAGATAACTTTCCAAAAATACCTCGAACAACTTGTGCAACACTAACCCGTGTTAACAGTTTCCCGTTCGTACTGGCTGATATTGCCGACAAACTACTTTCTCAGCGTTCCCCACATCAAACGTCAAACTTTATGGCTTTAACTTTCTGCAAATAAAATGGCAATAAAATCAAAATTCCAAACTATGTCACAGACATGCTCTACTTCCGTCAGCTTAAGTGAAACTAACACGACCAATATTCACAATACATTATCAAACTGACCATACCATTGTCAGTGTAAGGTTAAACAATCGCGGCACGTAACTGTCTCGTTGACGTTCTAGAATAGAATTTCCAACGATAGTATATTTTTCCTTTATCTTACCATTTTTGAAATTGTGATTTCACCATAATAATCAGCACTAAAATCTGCCCGTATTCGTATTTTAAACTTTCAATTTACATTTAAAAAACCAAAATGAACCCTGACCGCCGTCAGACAAATTCTAACTTTCAAAGGACTTTGAAAATTCAAAATGCCAATTTATGTAGATTTCTACTCTGAGCACGACGTTGAAATCAGATTTTCAAAAAAAAGTAGGTCTATTTAAGACAAAAAAATTATAAATTTTTTAAAAAATATTAGAATAGCAGCCACTTTGAAACTGTTTACCGAACTTGTCCAAGCTATTACCATAATAGATTTTCATGCCAATATTTAAGTCAAATCAGACCAAAATTGCGAACGATAGCGTGCAAACACAAACACACATTTTTAGGAATCGTTATATTTTTTAAAAAATTATCTAGAGGTCAGGATCGGTGTTCTTCATTTTAAGGTCGCGGGTCTGAGTCTTACCATGATGGCTGCTCAATGAAAAATAATTAAAAGTGGATTAATCGTCGATATTGGCTGATTATTGAACGAAATCCGGATTTTCTGTTTTCCGGAAATCCATATTAGACATTACGGGATACTATCAATAATACTGCCTGCAAACAACAAAATTCCCGACAATAGGCTACTCCGTTCAGTCACGAAATGAATGATATGACAGCAGTGATCGAACTCACAGCTGATTTTGACTTTTACCACACAATCTAATCGAACCGTTGGCACTATTCCACTAATCTACAACATTATAGAAAGTACAACCACCATTATAAAAAGCGTGCTCAATATTAGAGTCTAAAGTCCAAGTAACTGCACCACTTGCCGCTAGGAACGCTGCAAGCTGCAAGGACAGGAGAGGAAAACGTTTGAGAAAATAGGCAGTACTATTACCTAAATGTAGTGAAGGGTGACTGCGAATGATTTCATTATTTTACTAATTAATAATTACTAACGCCATTATTCGACTAACAGATTAGTATTATACTAATGATCATAATCGACTTGTAACTACTAATTAGTAATTACTAATTTCCGAATTAAATAAATCGCTCTTGTACTACGAAATAACGTGCTAATATTAAGTTGACAGATAAACAGTATATTACTGTAATTGTTTACGATTTTATAAATTCTAAAAATGATGTAATTTGAATCTCATAATATTAATTAAGCTGATAAATCGAAAAGTTAATGAATGACATGACAGCAGTGATCGAACTCAGCTGATTTTGACCTTTATCATACAATCTAATCGAACCGTTGGCACTATTCCACTAATCTACACCGTTATAGATAGTACAACCACCATTATAAAAAGCGTGCTCAATATTAGAGTCTAAAGTCCCAGTAACTGCACTACTTGCCGCTAGGAACGCTGCAAGTAGTTTTCCTGGTTAAGCTCAACCAGGAAAACATCAATACACAGACTAAAAGAATAATGCCATTTCAGATATGTTCAATTACAGATTGTAATTGTAAATAAACGTAATTTTTATATTTTATACGAGTATAATTAAAATTCACAGAGGCTGCAAGGTTATATTTTAATTTAATTGGTAATTTTTATTTAATAAAATTAACATTTCATTAAATTTCTTCATCTGTATTTTTTAAAGCAATAATTAAAATTTTAAATCATAACCTACATTTTGATAATTTATTTTCTTTTCATTAGTTTACTGAAAAAGTAACAGTACGCTGCAATTAGCGAGTTTTCACCTCGAGCTTTTCACCATCCAGCACTCAAAAGCATAACGTAATAACCAACTACAGTAGCTGACGACTGAACAAGCCGTCAAGTCGACTACTAATTTACATTACTAATCTTAATCCACAAACTTACAAATGATTCGCTGTTGAACAGTAATATACCGAGAGCCGATTCGTTACGGAAACACACGATTATCAACACTACTGTAAATGAATGGTAGCCTTTCGTAAAAGTTCGTTTTTTCTGTGCAACGTTAACACTTTGCCGCAAGATGCCACCAGCAGCGATCGCTCACATATCTCTCAAGGGTTATCTATCTAGCACGTTTATACTGACTCAACTGGCCCGTTACGGTGTGTACACTAATACTCAGCCACTTCCTGGAACGTTTTGAGAACCGTTAAAAGGCTACAAATTCTATCTCCGTACAAGGCACACATCTGTCACAGATTCACCAGCCTTGCTAATGTCAGACAGCAACTGAACAAAATTTATTGATAAAACTATCGATAACAATACTGATAATGTATCGTAAGAATGTACTGAGACTCAATCTAGAATTATCAGCTGTACTGTCAATTGTAGCCCGAGTTAAGCGAGCCTCTGTTTCAATTAGAACGTTCAGCATTCGGTTTGTGTGATTCTAACCCAGTTTTGGCAAAACGTATTGACTGATTGTTTTGTAATGTGGTAGGAAGGTACCTTGTATAAAGCCCGAACTACGTATTTATAAGATTTTATCCCATTCAGTTCCGTTTCAAAATGGCGGCCTCTGATTTAACTTTGAACGAGTGTGCTGGCTGTTCCTGTAATGGATGAACGTCAAGACCTATCACAATTTTAACAGCTTCATGGGAAAATAGCGCAAAATGTCCAACAAAGTTGATCCCGGACGTTAGGATTAGGTCCCGGTGAAATTGGCGGATAGGTCGCGATCACGTCACAGCGCTGTCGTGGAGCGGTATTCATATTGTCAATATTTATCGTGCATGTCTACTTTACGCTGGTATTTAGAAGTCATAGTTTCAACAGAGGACCGTTATATTTATGTTTTAACGCGAGTGACTCTAAGGCTAACGATACTATAACGCGGTAGTTCCCAAACTGTGCTCCGCGGCGTCTTGGTGTGCGCCACTGAAATCGTCCAAGGGTACCGTGAGCATAGATCGGGAAGGTGTAATAGCTTCAGTTTTTCTTTCGACAGTACCGTGTTATAAGTTAGATATCGACATGTGTAATAAGATAAGAGGTTCCGTAATGTGTATTAACTTAGAGATTACAGTTCCGTCAAGTGTGTTGCACCATGTGTATATGTTGCTGACGCCGCTGCTTGCAGGAGCTTCAGTATCTTTTATCTAACAAGTAGAATTCGCTTAATTAAAGAAAGATATATTATTAAAATATAAAGTTCATTTGGATAGGTTTTCTTCTTAAAGGCTTATGTGCAATGCTGTAAATGTATACTAATTTATATATGTAGTAGTAATAGTAATAGTAATAATAAATAAAAATATTGTCTGAAGGCTGCTTTATTTAAACCATATCCGAATTGAATTAAAACAGCCCTAAATTAAAGAATTAATTATTAATTAATGAATTCATATAAACTTACGTTGTTTTTTTCGATAAAACACCAATATTTCTATTTTTCTGTACAGGTAATTGTCAAAAATAAACATTTAGATATGTTGTTGACCATAGTATTGACAAAATATTCAACTGTAAACTGTAAAGATACTGAAGCGCCTGCAAGCAGCGGCGTCGGCAACATATACACACGGTGCAACACACTTGACGGAACTGTAGTCTCTATGTTAATACACAGTACGGAACCTCTATCTTATTACACAGGTCGATCTCTAACTTATAACACGGTACCGTCGAAGGAAAAACGAATCTCTAAGTAAATAAATCTTTAAGCTATTACACATCCCCCACAGATCGAATCGAATTAACAGAAAAGTTGTAATCGATTTTTGAGACGGTCCTATAAAATTCCATACCTTAATGCAAGTAGGGTTTAACTTTCAATCACTACTCTAGTTCTGGTACGATATCGTGACCATAGATCGAATCGAATCAACAGGAAATTTGTAATCGATTTTTGAGACGGCCCTATAAAATTGCATACTTTAATGCAAGTAGGGTTTAACTTTCAATGACTACTCTAGTTCTGGTGCGATATCGTGACCATAGATCGAATCGAATTAACAGGAAATTTGTAATCAATTTTTGAGACGGCCCTGTAAAATTCCACACTTTAATGCAACTAGGGTTTAACTTTCAATCACTACTCTAGTTCTGGTCCGATATCGTGACCATAGATCGAATCGAATAACAGGAAATTTGTATTCGACTTTTGAGACGGTCCTATAAAATTCCCTACTTTAATGCAAGTAGGGTTTAACTTTCAATCACTACTCTAGTTCTGGTCCGATATCGTGACCATAGATCAAATCGAATCAACAGGAAATTTGTAATCGATTTTTGAGACGGTCCTATAAAATTCCCTACTTTAATGCAAGTAGGATTTAACTTCAATCACTACTCTAGTTCTGATGCGATATAGTGAGCATAGGTCGAATCAAATCAATAGGAAATTTGTAATCGATTTTTGATAAGGCCTTATAAATTCCCTACTTAATGCAAATGGATTTAACTTTCAATCACTACTCTAGTTGTGGTGCGATGTCAGCAACGAATATAAGTCGATAACCAATAAAGCGTTACCTGTTCTGCTAACCTACTTATTTAAAGCTGGTTTTTCATCTTGTCGCAATGAAATCTAACTACAGGGCAGTACATGATATTAAAACTAGGAGCTTCCATTTTAAAATTTCCAATTTAAAATCTTTTCCATTAAAGCTTCCATTTTAAAATCTTTTCCATTAAAGCTTCCATTTTAAAATCAACTCTCGACTATAACGAACTTGTCAAATGGAAACAGCCACGTCTTTCTCATTAAAAGGTGTACGTAATATTTCTGAAATCATGTCGGCCAAATTGTTGGCAAGACTGATCAGATTTTCCTGGAAACGAATTCTTTCAAGGTGCAGTATTACCAGAATTTCTGTGCCAAGTTTTAAATCGTTCTGAACATTACGAAGGCTAGTTTTTTTAACGTATTTACTCTAAGCCGGTTAGATGAACGAAGACGGGCTAGAGTTATAACACGAGGACAACTAACGGCAGTACAGTAGAACTCCAATTATCCGAACTCCGAATTCCGATTATCCGAATCGTTTTCAAGAAAAACAAATTTCCGCTTCAAGGAAAACATTTGGGCATGGATATGTCGAAAGTTGTTTAGGTACAGCTCATTAATAACTTAGCATTACCACCCGACCAATAAAATATAATATTATCAATCATGTATGTATAATGTATACAATATATATGTAAACATGTTAGTGTTGCCATTTCATTCAATACCACCCGACCAATAAAATATAATATTATCAATCATGTATGTATAATGTATACAATATATATGTAAACATGTTAGTGTTGCCATTTCATTCAATACCACCCGACCAATAAAATATAATATTATCAATCATGTATGTATAATGTATACCATTTCATTCAATAACTAAAATTAAATTATCAATCATGTATGTATAATGTATACAGTACATGTTAGTGTTGCCATTTCATTCAATAAAATATAATATTATCAATCATGTATGTATAATGTATACAATATATATATAAGCTCATTCTCTTTAAAATATGTACGTAAGTATGTAATGTACATATGTACCCTTTTTTCTAAACAAATCCAATTATCCGAATGGGGTCCGGTCCCAACTTCGGATAATTGGAGTGCTACTGTAACTTGCTTTTACGTCCAACTACTCGCTACGCTACCGAATGAGCTACAGTACTACCCTTATAAATATTCCATTACTTTCCATATTTTAAAGATTACTTATTCTCACTTATTGAATGTTAAGTACAAAAAATCTATACGTAAACAAAGAGTAGAAACGTCAGTCCTAAAGGTTTTATTTTCAGAGAAATTTTCGTTTGAAAATGATTTATTTGGAGCGACCATCGTAGCAAGACTCAGACCCGGGAATTTTTAAAAAAATCAAAACATGACCTTCAGATCTCACGTTGAGGGGGAGTCGTTAAATGTACATAAGTATGAGTGCGGGTGAGGCGCAGGTTAGCACACTCAGTACCACCATTATAATTTCATTTCATTCAAACTTGGTACAAAAATCGATTTTGGTGTTAGCTTGGATACGTTCGTTAACCAGTAAAATTCGATAAACAGATTTATAATGGCGGTTATTTCAAATCTTTACAAATTCATACCTTTTTTCCCTTAATATTTTTAAATCTGATATCTGAATTTTAAAAATCCGTTGAAACGAATTCAATCTGACGACGGACAGGGTTCATTTTCTTATTTTCAAATTACTTTGAACGGTTTAAAGGTTAGTATTCAATCCTGATTACGACGAAATGAGAATTAAAAAAAAACAACCTTGAAAAAAACAGAGATAGAGACAAAGAAGGTGTTCCCCCCCACAAACATTTATAAATCAATCAAATGTATTACGGAAATTATGCAGCATAAAAGATTTACGTAAGATTTGGAACGATCGCAGTTTTAACTGATTTCCCATAAAAAAATATCCCACCATCTAGGATAACTGTATGCGACATATTATACAGGGTGTTTAGAAAAATCACTAAAAAAATCGGTATATAACTGTACTTGAAACAATATAGAAAAATTGTTTCTACTACTACGGCATGTCCTAAAATCCTTGGTTTACTGTTTGTATGCGTTTTGTAAAGACAAAATTGTTTGCACTGCACAAATGAAATTTCATAAATATGTTTCAGTTGACAAGACAATTTTAAGAAAACACGTTGTAAAAATATTTCATTTATTTTCAAAATGGCGGCCGTCTAAACTTTTTAATTAAAATAACATAAAAACCAAGACGTTTCCATTCTGAAAAACAACTTTCATTTGTTTTTGTTATTACAAATCTAACAACGTTTGTTTCCACATTGAACAATAAAACAAAGGAACAATGTTATCAGACATGGTGCTAAAACAACAGTGCAGACTCACTGCAAAGGATATTTTGCTAGTATGAAAACAGCTGATTATGTGCCAAAATAATAACACCTGACGATATATTCGATAAACAAAGCGTTGTTGTAACAGCTGTAATTACGAACTGAAGCAACTGACAAAGAAAACACATTCAATAACTCCTTAGTTTTATTTTGCCGTTAAGGGTTAACAAACGTTAATTTATTAGGATATTTTATTTCTTTCACGATGGCAGGCAACATTTTATTAACTTGAAAATGCACAATGCAAAATAGTTTGGAAGTTGTCCCGAAGATTTCCAAAATCGAATATTACATACTTACACAACAACGGCTCAGGGCGAGACGAAGTTTAAAACCTCGGCATCTTGGTAAATCCGGATGATCAAGTTTGATAAGGACACCTGGAAATGCGTGCTTCTTTCACGGCTAAACTATCAGTGCCGGGTGACCGAGCTCCGCTCGTATTGTTCTTGAAAATTGTTTGAAATACTTTGAAATGTTTTCTTCAAACGAGACGGCGTAATAACTTAGAGATTTATTAACATTTCCCGTTATGCCAACATTTTCTATGACGATACATAAGGCCCAGGGGCAGACGTTTGTATCAGTTGGGATATTCGTACTAACAGCAGTTTTTATGCGTGGAATGTTATACTAGCTTTCTACAGAGTTGAAAGGCGAAATGGACGGAACATTCTCTTGCCTCCAGAAAACACTCGCCACACAAGAAATGTTTGGAAAGAAGTATTACAAGAACATTCGAATAATTATGTTCCGACAACAAATATGCAGATCGATGAAAATGTGGAGACTTGGAATCTCTTTAACAACTGTGAAGATAATTTTTTTTGTTATTTCATTTGCATAATTTTATAATGCTTTAAATATCAATATTTTTATATTAATTATTTATTGATTTTTATCAGAAAGAGGCTACATTATACAATTCTTTAATACATGTTCATTTTTTACTGAACGCATCCATGTAACGCATACACGATTGTTTTGTAAATATTTTGTACATGTTATTTAATTTTATTACATTGAACATCATTTAACAAAAGTTTGAACCGGGGTGTGTAATAACTTGGACATTTATTAACATCGAGGTTCGCATTTCCTTCGAAGGAACTGTGTTATAAGTTAGAGATCGACCTGTGTAAAAATATAGAGGTTCCATACTGTGTATTAACATCGAGACTACAGTGCCGTCAAGTGTGTTGCACCGTGTGTATATGTTGCCGACGATGCTGCTTGCAGGCGCAATGTTCCCAAATAAAATGAAAATTTGAGTTACATCATACTAACAATTCCACTATGACCAAATTCTGAGAATTATTGCAGTTCTGAAAAAAACTTTTTTTAAAATTTGATAAAATCTGAGTTACACATCTTATCCTCCGCCCCCTGTAAGCCATCCTTATAATAACAAAGGCATTGGCCTTTAAGAACAAAACCTATCCAAATCAACTTTATATTTTAATAATATATCTCTCTTTAATTAAGCGAGTTTAACGATAAAAGATACTGAAGCACCTGCAAGCAGCGGCGTCGGCAACATATAAACACGGTGCAACACACTTGACGGCACTGTAGTCTCGATGTTAATTGCACAGACAGTAACCTCTATATTATTACACAGGTCGATCTCTAACACAGTTCCTTCGAAGGAAATGCGAACCTCGATGTTAATAAATGTCTAAATTATTACACACACCGGTTCAAACTTTTGTTAAATGATGTTCAATGTAATAAAATTAAATAACATGTACAAAATATTTACAATAAAAATCAATAAATAAGTAATATAAAAATATTGGTATTTAAAGCATTATAAAATTATGCAATGAAATAAAAAAAATTATCTTCAATAACCATGCAAATGATCAAATATTAAAATCTTCAAAATTGTCAGGGAAATTCCGAGTCTCCACATTTTCATCGATCTGAATATTTGTTGTCGGAACATAATTATTCGAATGTTCTTGTAATACCTCTTTCCAAACAAGATTTCTTGTGTGGCGAGTGTTTTCTGGAGGCAAGAGAATGTTCAGTCCATTTCGCCTTTCAACTCTGTAGAAAGCTACGTATAACATTCCACGCATAAAAACTGCTGTTAGTAGGAATATCCCAACTGATACAAACGTCTGCCCTTGGGCCTTATGTATTGTCATAGCAAAAGCTGGCCTAACGGGAAATTGATGTCTGCATTGTGCATTCAAGTTTACTTTTGCTCGACTCTAATGTGATTCTAGGAATATGAACTTCTCTACCTGAAAACCGGCAATGCATATATAAGGTATACTCCATATAAATTTAAGGTTAGAAATTCGCCGTTTTGCGATTTTTTTACGGCCTGCGATTGATTCTGCACCACTCAAAACCCTTATGTACGAAGTTATGTAAAATCTCGAGTCGTTTTCGAGATACTCTGAATATACATACATACAGAAATTTCTTCTTTAATATTATAGGCTAGGACTTGTTGCGTTCTTTATGTTACTTTAACAAAACGGACATACGGGTACTCGTATAAAGACGTGTTTGAATTATCATTCAATTTACATAATTATGAATTATATTTAGAAATTCAACAATACATCGTTTATTGAATATAATATCAGCTGTTTCAAAACTAGAAAACTATCCTTTGCCGTGAGTCTACACTGTTTTACTATTAGAATAAAACATTGATCAAACTGTTCCGATTGTTAAACATTGTTCCCTTTTGCAAAAAAAGAAAATGTTTTTCAGAATATTTTTTAAACCTTATCGAGTTTATGTTACTTTAATGTAATAAAAAATTATACGGTCATTTTTGAAATGGATGAAATATTTCTTCAACATTTTCCTGATTCTGTCTTGCCAACGTAAACATAATATGCATGAAATTTCATTTACGTATTACAGACGTTAAGGAGTTATAATTTTTCATTTAAAAACACATACAGGCAGACGGGAAACTAAGCATTTTAGGACACACCTTTATGGGAACTTTTCCTTTAAAATCACACATAGATTTTGTTGCGATTTTTCTAAACACCCTGTATATAATCTGAATAGCAGACACGTTGGCGCGAAAAATTCACCCTGTAAGTTGCACTGCAGATTACCATCTCCAGAACCGGCGGGATAACGAGATAATGACCACTAAGATACGTTCCGTCTAATTATATTGCTACTGAAGTACAGTATACACCCTAATCATTGTTCTAGTTGCAATAGAGTTACCAGGAAAAGATTACAACCCCAGGTTGCTGGTTGCGTGTAGCCTGGGATCAATACACCCCAACATGACTGCGTAACGCATAATGCACAACCCTTCCAGCCTAGTTAACACTACACAGAATTAATAAAACTTTATTGTACGAGTTGACAAAGTGAAACGTTACACTTGTCGAGTACGTCATTCCAATCGGTTCCTCCTTTTATGTGTTATTTTTATTCTGAATCTGAGTTTTGTTCGATGATCATAACTACGATGTTGTCATTTAAAGGTTTTCCCAAATCTTAGAAAAAATGGATTACGCAAAAACTTTCTCATCTTCAATTTACATTATTAAAAAAAAACATTTTCAAAACCAATCATCAAAACCTGGAAAAACGATATAATTTCAAAAAATTAATCAATGAGATTTTTCTCGAAATTTGGTCATTTATGAAGATGCACAATTAAAGTGAACAAAATTTTAGATAAATATGAACACCAATTAATCGCAACTTTGGACCATTTTTGGACCTAACGAGAAACTGATTTTGGATAAATCACCAGTCGGCAAAAATCACTTTACCGTTTTCAAAATGGCGGTCGTTCAAAATAATGAAATTATAAGTAAACGGTTTTGATCCCACATCCTTTTTCAAATCTGATTTCACCTTTTAAAAAATGCATAAAATGGTATTTTAATTGAAAATACGTAAACCACCCTGCCCGGTGGTCAGGGTTGGCTAAATTTTTAAGTAATTGGAAAATTTAAAACGCTAATTTACTCATATTTTAACTCTGATTATCATAAATAAATTGGATTTTAGAAAAAGTATACGATGACAAAATACGAATTTTAAAGCAGTTGGGCTTCATTTCCGTATTTTTAGTAATAATGCCGCTCGGCACTAACACTGAATACAAACGGTCTAGATGCATAGCCGCCATTTTAAAAAGCGTGCTCGATGTTAGCGGTTAAAGTCCAAGTAATTGCACTATCTGCCGTTACGAACGCTGCAAGCTGCAATAAAACGGAGGAGACGTGTGAGATAGTACACAGTACTATTATCTATTTAACAGTAGCTGAACACTCTGACGCAAGATGCCACCAGCAACGAGTACTCACACTTCTCATAAGGGTTATTATTATAGTATGTATATATTCAACGGTACTAACTAGCATCAGCCCATCACTACAAATGCTAACCCACCTAGTGCAAAATACTATCTAAGCTTATACAGTACAATATAATTATCAAACAAGTTTTTAATTGTAACTCAATTAATTAGAATAATTAATTAATTCTTTGAAGGTAATTCTTCTTGATTCGTAGATATCACAAATATTTTCGACAATAATAAATAAAATACAATAATAATGATTTGTTATTATCAATTACACACATCATAAACAACGACAATAATCACAAACAGTTGAAACAGTGTTGAAAGAACAGCTGTTGTGTGATATCAGCTGATTAGGTGATATTTCCTTAACCACGCATCACTATAAGCACGGCAAATACTACAAGTATAACGTACTTAACAATGTTTACATTGTTTGTTACAATTAGACACCTAGTGTTTTTTAGCTGATTTCTATTACAAAATGAGCTACTGAAGAGGCCATCTTGGAAATACCCTGACCCGGAATCTTGAAATGAGAAACGATCCTGACCTCTAAATCCCTTTCTGAGTGGTAGGTTACTTAAAATTTGTTTAAGTAACAAATATATATATATATATATATATATATGGGGAGGGTGTTAGCATGCATGCGGCCTCATCTGATTCAAATTTGGCACACAATAGCTGGGACAAGTTCGTTAACCAGTAAAATTCGTTCAACAGTTTCAAAATTAAAGGTATTAAAATCTTTAAAAAATTAATATATTTTTTAATGTTTTGGAAAATTTCACCATCAAGTTCAGCGTGAAAAACTGCATACATTAGCATTCTGAAGTTTTAAAATCCGCTGAAATGAAGAAATTTAGACAGCAGTCGAGAATTATTTTCGTATTTCAATGCAATACAATAATTAATAATAATATATGCAGCTTTCAACGCTGTTTATAATTGTGAAATTAGAGTCTCAAAAAAACGGTAAAATAAAAAACTCGCTTTTGTAAATCCGCTTCCATCACGTCAGCGAGACAATAGTGTTCCACGATTGCATTATGCTTTATTAATTAGAGCGCAATTGAATGGAAACGCCTGGCTGCATTTAAAACTTAAACTGCGCTCTGTATCCTCCCAATGAATACGTTTCTTGTAAAATCCTTCGTAGGTGGAGATCCTTAAAGGAGAAAGAAATAATAAATAACTACCCCCCTCAGGGTGTATAAACAACAGCCCGAGGATTAAGAAACTTGGCAGGATTTTAGTTTTCGGTCGGCAAAAAAAAATATACTGCAGGAAAATGGAACAAGGGTAAAATACGCCTTTAAAAAATGCAGGTTGTTCCAAGTCGCAAAATATTTAATACTTTACATATTTTGTACCATACGGCGTACTAAATGATTATGAAAAAATCTCTTTAAATTTTCATGAATGATTCCGTTTTCAGGCCCCCGAAGTGCGAAAAAATAGTTTTGCTTGGGTGTCTGTCAATCGGTGATCTCAAAACAGTAGTTCGATAATAGCCTCAATGTGCTTTTCGCTTTAAAACCAAAAAACCTCTCAAAACAGTTATTACGTCATGTAACTACCCCGCTGACATTACGGAATTAAATTTTCAAAATCTAACAAAACACAAGAAATTTTAATCTTAAACGTTTTTAAAAATCTGATTTTACCAACGTAACCAAGTTTGAAATGTGCATTTATCAGCATTTTAAATTTGCGTTTTGTGCTTGAGATACTAAGTGAAAAAATGTCAGTTCAATTTTTGTGTTTAAATTAGAATTTAAAAAAATTTAATGTAATTTACGCAGATTTCAACTATGACTACGACGGTAAAATCAGGTTTTCACAAGAAGGACCAATACTATGTACACGATAACCATTCAATAAGCCGCCTCGGTGGTCTAGTGCAGGGATCTCCGAACTACGGCCCGCGGCCCACATCCGGCCCGCGGATAGCCGTTTTTAAGGAGGTAAGCACTATTTTATTTCACAACAGTGTCATAGGAAGACACCAGAACTTTCTCGAACCAACAAGATTATTATATACGTGCTATTAGCGCCATCTGTTAGCGATAGAAGGTACTAGGTCTACCTATTTCCGCTTGTGTCCACCAGATGTCGTGTCATGTTACCCTCATGGCTCGTACTCTACGACTAATCTAGAAATTACAGATAATGACAGGAAAATTAATAATATGCAGTGTTGCCGTTTTGCGGACTTTAGTCCGATTTGCAGCCTTTTTTAAACGTTGCGTACTTTTTCGGACTTTTTTTTTCATCACTGGACTATTTCACTTTTTACCACCGGCAACAATGATAATATGGTTTTGGCCCTCGGAACTTACTGGAGTAATCAGTATGGCCCTAAGGCTGGAAAGTTTGGAGACCCCTGGTCTAGTGGATAGCGTACTAGGCTTTCATCCAGAGGACCCGGGTTCGATACCCGGCTAGGGCTTGGCATTTTCATGCGTTATAAATCATCCCCATCGTCTGCATTAGCCCAAGTGTGCACAATAGTCGGACGTTAAAAAAAAAAAAAATTTAAATAAAACCGTTTATTATTGATACGGTTAACGAATGCAGTTGGATAACGAATTTGTAAAACTTTCGCTGTATAATAAGAAAATTGTATTCTGTAAATTCGTTTCCATCACGTATGCGAAAAGGGGCTCGGTGGTTGAAGTGGCTAAAACATCGGTCAATCTACTGCGTCACTCAACTGCGCACCTAAAGATTCTTTAAGTTCGAGCCGCAGTTGCTCCCGTTAATTTTCCCTTACCTTTAACACTGATACCCAGTCTTCATTAATCTAACTAACATAAAGTATGGACGTTACGCCACAAAAAAGCTGCGAGACAGCTGCGTTTCGCAATTACTATACAAAGGTGTGACTCCACAGTACAATCAGCCTTGGTTCTGAAAACCCGGTACACATAATTAGTATGGGGAACGAAACAAACGTTCCCCAATATATTAGTGCGTGCGCACCGCGGACTGATAACACATTACAACGCTAGGCACGTGACGTCACGAATCACGTAATCAATCAATGACTGGGTTCGCAGTTTTCTGTCAAGACTGATCTACCGTGCCGCTAAATAATTGGTCAGTTAATCTACCTAGTAAATGGCCAATCGATTTTATTTCCGAAAACGATTATCAAAAACGATTCCCAAGAATTATATAAAATGAGGAACACATCCTCCAGGAAATCACGTCCTTAAAGTCAATAAGGCTACTTCTAGAACCAAAGCAATATAATACACGTAGGCCTCGTTATTGGTTTCTAACGTTGTTATCAACTGGAACGTTCGACATTTGGTCCGTGTGTTTGTTTTTGCTAAACGTACTGACCGATTGATTTGAAATTTGGAACGGAGGTACCTTGTGTAAAGCCATAACGATGTGTGAAAGATTTTTTACCATTCAATTATATTGCAAGATGGCGGCCTCTGATTTAACGATGACTAGTATAAGCAATTTTAATCAATTTTATAGTATAATCAATTTTAATCAACGCACTGACCAATTGTTTTGGTATGAAGATACCTTGTATAAAGCAAGAACGAGATGGAAGCCCCTGATTTAACGATGACTATAAGCAATTTTAATCAATTTTATAGTATAATCAATTTTAATCAACGCACTGGCCAATTGTTTTTGTATAAAGCAAGAATGACGTTATGTGAAAGATTTTTTCCTATTCAATTCCGTTTCAAGATGGCGACTTCTGATTTAAAGATTACGACTTTTAGCAATTTTAATCAAACGCACTAGCGGATTATTTTGAAATTTGGTACGAAGGTACCATTTATAAAGCCTGAAAGACGTATGTGTAAGATTTTTTTATCATTCAATTCCGTTCCAAGATGGCGGCCTCTGATTTAACGATAAAGAATTAAGCAATTTTAATCACAAGCACTGGCCCATTGTTTTGAAATCTGGTACGAAGGTACCGTGTATAAAGCCCGAAAGACGTATGTGTAAGATTTTTTCCCATTCACACCCGTTTCAAGATGGCGGCTTCTGAGTTAACGACGACTACTGTTAGCAATTTTAATCAAACGCACTGCTCATTTCTTTTGAAATTTGATAAGAAGGTACTTTGTATAAAGCCCGAACGACGTAGGTGTAAGATTTCTCCCATTCCTTTCCGTTTCAAGATGGCGGACTCTGGTTCAATGTTGAAAGTGTAGTTGCCGGTAATTTGCTATAATACTGGCTGAACGGCAAAACCTATCGTAATTTTGTCCGCTTCATGGACAAAGAGCATAAGATTCTTAATAAAGTTGGTTGAGTAACACTTTTCGTAAATATCACGGTTACAGGTTAAATTGGCGGAAAAGTTACGAGTGCTGTCGCGGAGCGTTCTGTATAAGTTATCGTACTAATTAGGAACACACTGCGAGGTCTAACGTTCTTTGAACTATTAGTACAACATGGCTGTAACTAACGATCCCCAAAACGGCGACGGCCTTCCTTTTGAAACAGGTGTTAAAAGTATTTTCGCTAAAAATGTTAATTTTGCAACCTAAATTTCAATTAAAATGCAGACAAAAATATGAAAACTGTTATTAAGCTTTAAATAAACGGAAGAGTATGCAAACTGTGTAATTATATGAATACCGAACAAATAAGGAGCTTAGGTTATAAAATACTGCTATTAGAACAGGGGCGAAGTACATTAGATAAAAGAGGTTTGCGTTTTTCTCACCCACTGAACATTACTGAACAAAGAAAGTTTAATAAGAAGAAAACTTTAACCGAGAAGAAAATCAGGCGTAACATTCAAATATCTTACTTTCTTACTAATTATAGGCTTACATTGCAATTTTGAAGTCCCTCACTCTGTTTCTTTTTCTGCAAATTTTAAATCACTTCAATTTCAACTAATTAAAAGCCATTACAAATATTAAAAAAGACTCTGATTTAACTCGACGTTCGACATTTGGTTTGTGTTACAAAATTTTAGCCGAAAACACTGACCGATTGTCTTTAAATTTGGTACGGAAGTACCTTGTACAGTCGACCTTGGTTAGAACGCCCTCGGTTAGAACGCTATTTTCATAATGTCCCCAATATTCTATATTAAATGTACGTGTATTTTATGCTCGGTTACAACGCTTTGTGAACTCGGATGCAACGCTGTCACGCTGCAGTTAAAATCCAGCCACTTGGTAAACGGCCTGCGCGAGAATTTCTGGCGCATGTAGGAGAATTCCCCACCAGCTCCCTCCAACAGTTCATTTTTTTCATTGATACATAGTCTGCTAATCTGACTCTACAAACTGTTACTACTCAGCGATAGTGAAGGAAAAGGGAGGAGCTCTGATGACAAGAGTGGGGACATGACCTCTCACTCGCACATTTTCCCTCTCTGTCCCACTGGTGCTCTTAGCGGTTTTCTAAGCTGCTGATCTATAGTCACTCTCACTTGAAATACAATTTGTGTTCTATTTTTAGAATATATGTTCTTTCTTAGAATTTTATTGCAGGCTACACAAACATTGTAAATTGTGTCGTTCCCGCAAAAGCGTTCTCTCTCTCTCTCTCTCTCTCTCTCTCTCTCACACACACACACACACACACACACACACACACGCGCGCGCGCATACTGTACGCCTTAGTGGAGGGAAAACTTCAATCCCACGAAGCCTCACAACAGTGCATTGCATGTATACATACTAGACTGTAAAGTCCTTATTTTCTATTACTTTTAACTCAAATATACTTTTAAATATGTAATAAGTGTAATAAATTGTAATAAAATAGCCATTAATTATGTATACAGTACAAAATATGTTTTTCTTTCACTACATACAGTATTTCCGCCGTTTACAAACACGTTTACTGTAAACTCGGTTACAACGCTTATATACGAAGCGTCCCTTCAACCGCGTTTTAACCGAGGCCGACTGTATAAAGCCCGGACTAACTGTATGCAAGATATTTTTTAATTTACTTCCGTTTCAAGATGGCGGCCTCCAACGATACGTGACTAGTTAAGGCTACTTCCTGTAATACTGACTGAACGGTTCTTCCTATAACTATTTTGCCTGTTTCACGGGGAAAGAGCATACAATTTCCAATAACATTTGTCCAGTAACATTTTTCGTAAAAATTACGGTTACATTGTTACGACAGCGTCACTGATAACGCAAAGTAGGCTTATACTATTTCGAAATAGGATATGCAACTGTTATGCGTGCGTTTCATACGATCCTGGGATCATCTTTTCTCTCGCGGACAATACATTCTTTGAACAACTAGTACAATTAATTCCATCGCACGTTCAATTGCTTCCCCAGAAAATCGGCAAATTTTCTCAAAATCAGTTCATGATATTTTGCTTGAAATTTAGTGTTATACGAAAATCTATAACTTCGAATCAGTGTACCAAATCTGAAACAATACATAATTATGGTTTCAGAGTAAATCGAGAAAGAACACGACAGCGGTCAGGTTTCTTTCAATTTAAAATTTCCTGCAATATCTTCAGTTATGAAGCTTCACAATCCAGTGAAAAGAGCTCGAAGAAAAGGAGATTACCCTACAAAAAAAAGGTCAGGTAGTTCTAAATTTTTGATTGTTATGTATGTCGCTGAGTAGTAAAAAATACAAATTTTCCTCACTCCCCTCCTCCGCTCTCTCCGCCATCTTGGGAAAAACGTCCAAAACAGGTACTTTTCTCTTTTTTTAATCCTGCTTTCTAATTTCCTTTGCGCCAGCGAAACAGCTGCGTGCCACTATTACTTTACAACATTGCCGCAACTTAAACTGACTATGCTACCAAACCCGTACACACGCATATAACTGCTTGTTCCATACATACTAGTGGTGGGACAGAAAACACCAAACTGTTTTAAAAAATGCTTTTCTATAAACGACAAACAAACTGCTTTTTCAAATGGAAACAAGCAGTTGGATTTGGACTGGCTTTATGATTTGTTAAACAAGGAACGGACTTTCCCCACTACCACACCTACGTTCTATTCGAGCGTTGCCGCAAGCGCTAAAACTGCTTTCCTGCTAACTGCTTTTCTTCTACCTGCTTTAAGCTTTTCCCCTTTATTTCAAAGGCAAGTTGCTTGTAGTGAAGTAAGGACTGTTTGATCAATGTCAACGTTTATCTCTATTTTGTTGCGAGTTGTAGTAACAATCTCTCACATTTTGTAGATACAGAGCCTAATTTTATTTAAACATATTTTCTATATTTATTATCAATCATCAATATTTTTTAATCAACTAAAAATATTCTAAATCGTTTGCATTTTGGTAAATATGCAAAGCACTATTTAATTTTTAAGTAAAAAAAGAATGCTTCTATTAGAAATTCATCGCATTTTGTACATTAAATGGCTTACATAATTATTACGTTTTGAGAATGTAATTTAATTATTACTATACTTGTAAGGATTATTTTTATCCTTTCTAAATGTTTTATACCCAAAAACAGTTAAGGACATGGTGGCAGTGGGAATGAAAAAGTAGTCTTAGAAAACTGAACGTATGTGCTTTAATGTTTTAGCTGCTAATACAACTTTGACTTTCAGTTTTCTAAAAGCGTTTTTTTCCAACTGTTTTAAAAAGCAGATTTTTCCTCAATAAACAGTTTGTTGGCGTTTTGTAAAAATATCAGAAACGCCCACCTCTAATACATATTATCAAACATTGTCACTGAAACGTTCTGGTAAAGTACTTCAAATCAGCTGACTGTGACAAACTTTATGACTAACCTGATAAACCCGTATTTATATATCGCGAATCAATAATCGAATGCATTAACTCGATAGTTGATGATGTAGCCGGCGTAGATAAATTGTCACATGTTTTTGCCGTAAAGATTTACTGCCAATAAACTAATACGGTCGCATGGGAGCGTTAGAATTTCTCGCTGACAGTATAGGAAAGGAACGGATTACTTCCAATACACTGAATAATATCGCACAAAAACAAACTATTCAGTAAGCTAAAATGAATCGTGTACTTCCGCTACAACTAGATCAATTTCTTTACCCAATAAATCCGTTTGAAATGTCACGCAAACACTTTAACATTTTACGTTGTACTTGTTTGTAAATCTTATTTCAAATCGTATTCAACGACAAAATTTAATAACTTCTTAATCTTTTTTTTTAAAAATATTTTCACCAACTTAATCAGCATTAAAATCTGCATAAATTAGTATTTCAAATTTAAAAAATCACACTGAAAAATGACGAAAGCAAACCATGACCGCCTTTTAGAAACGGTTTAACGGATTTCGTTGAGTCAAGACGTCGTCCAAGCCACTAATGAAATCGATTTTTGACAAAGTTTGAATCGAATCGGACAAAAATTGCGAACGCTAGTGTGTTCCAACACAGACGCGCGAGCGTCTTACATAATTTTTAGTCAAAAAAAGTGCTTACAAAATTTTCTGAAAAATAAAACTGTTAAAAAATGGGCTAACGGGACATACAGCAATATTTCATTAACACCTACACTGCAACGGCCGTTTTTACATGTCAAAACATTTTGTGTTACGGTAATTAACATGAAACCACACCTATAGGCGTAACATTAGAATATACACTCAACTGGGAAAAAACTTAATTATTTATATTTTTGAGATTATGTTCGGGCGTCACTGGTGGCACACGACACCTATTTGTAAACCATTGCTATAATAGGCGTAGTGCGTCACTGGTGGCACACTGCTATTGATCCGTACACACAAAGAGTTTCAAGTAAGACTCCATAAGTTATACGATTTCTTCTTTGATGTTTAAGTCTTATAATTGCCAATAAATAGATGATTTTCAATAAATAAATTATTTTGAATGTTTTCATTTTAGTTTACCAATATAGGTCACCGGGATAAAGAAAAAATCAGTAGGTCAAAATATAATATTACTTCATCATAATTACAATTTAGTTTAAAAATTTAAATGACGCTTCTAACATTTCTATTAAATTTAAATTTATTAAACTTTTACGTTGCCTATAAAGTGTGCCACGGTAAAAAAAAAAAAAAAACGACCAAAATCTAATCCGACTGAGCTTACTCGAGCATACTTTAAAATAATCGTACAATTCCAGGCTTCAAACATGGGCGTCATTAAAATCATTATAAATAAGCCGATATGAAGCAATGAATACAGATTCTGTATACAGATTCTGTATTCATTGTATGAAGTAAGAAAGGGAGTGCGTCACTCGTGGCACAAGACGCCTATTTTTAAGACAATCGTGTGTCACTGGTGGCACACCGGCAGTTGCAGCGTGCGTCGCTGGTGACGCACGTTGTCGTGAATGTGTTCAGAAGTTTACCTACGCGATTCGTAAGGAATACAGCCTAAGCGTACTTTACTTTGTGTTTACTCTGTTTATTTATAAAATAAAATAGGAATCCAACTTTTTTTTTGTGTTTAACGTCCGACTATTGTGCACACTTGGGCTAATGCAGACGATGGGACGATTTATGGCGTATGACAATGTCAAGCCCTCGACGGGAACGAACCCGGGTCCTCGGGGTGAAAGCCTAGTACGCTATCCACTAGGCCACCGAGGCGGCTAAAGGAATCCAACTGAAATATCCGGGGTCAAACCTGTGAACTCCTACAAGCAACACTGGTAACCCTCGACACTGAGTCTCTAAGTGTTTAACTGACGAACAATTAGGTAGGGGAGAGGGGGGTAATGACACGCACTTTAACATTTTCGTTTAGTAATCGTTCTAAAATTCAATTTTGGGATTTATTTTCATTTTAACGTATAAAACATGCATTTTTCTTTACACTGGAACTAGAAAATTACTATATCCAGTATTCATTTTCACCAAATTATTCAATTAAAAAAAAATTGCGCTGCGTGTCATTACCCTTAGGTTTCGGGTAATGGCACGCATGAACATGCCGTAATGAAACAACGACACCAGTGATGTATGAATTGGTTTTAAGTATACCTATTTTTAAACAAATTACATTTTTAGTTATTTTTTACAGTTTTTTTATCATTATCATTAATGCAATGTCACACTTATAATCTACTGCACAGTCTACATCACTAAAACACATCTGTTGGAAAAACAGTTCATTTTTTTCCAAATTCTTGGCACAAGATGCATGCATTGTCCGATTTATTTTTTACCGGTAACATTTTAGCTAAATCATCCACTGTGGTTAGTTCGTCATCGGTTTCACATGTTTCCATAAATTTATCGCCTGATTCACTTCATTGAATCAGACTTTTTCTAGCAACCTTTTTCTTCCTATGAGTGCTATCTGTTTTTTTTTCATTCGAGCTTTTCCCCTTCTTCTCTAGTTTAGACCTAAGCCTTTTCTGTTTTCTCTTATCTCTTTCTTCAAGAGCTTCTTTTCGGGATGTTGCACTCAAGATCTGATATTGGTTTTTCCTTTCCTTTGACTTTCAGGGCCGTTATTTTGTTAATAGGAATATAAGAGTTGGAAATGAAACAAAGTACCTCAGTAGAAATACGTAAAATCGAAAAGATAGTACTTTCGGGTATTAGCACGCACAGTGAGGAAATGACACGCAGTTGGGGGTAATGCCACGCGGACGCGTGCCATTACCCCGCATGTCACCATTGTGGAAAACATCATCATACTCGTCACACAAGCATCAAACAAACATTGTTTAATATAAGTACTATTTAAAAACTATTATACTTTCGAGATATGTATAAAGAAAAGGCTAAATCTAAACTGATTCAATAAATATCTTGAAGCAAACTTTCCAGATCAATTAAACCAAAATTGAAGGTTTTCGAAAAAAATTTTTATAACAACACATTTGTTCCTATTGGAAGTTTCTCATACACTGGCCACCAATAGACCTAAGGGCCTACAGATTGCAGCACTTTACACACTTCTAACCCTTACATGCATCACTAAGGTGCGTGTCATTACCCACCGCGTGGTATTACCCCGCTCTCCCCTATATTGTTTTTTGTTGTTGTTACTTAAAGCAAAAAGCACATTAAGACTATTATCGCCTCCCTAAATGTAAGTGTGAGTGTAAAGTGTTAAAGTGGTAAGTGTAGTGTTGTGTGTGTTAGACTCGGGTAGCGCGAGGGACGTCTATATCCTCTCAATAGGTGCAGCTAGTCTGCACCCCTGCGGAGACAATTATGTATAAGTAGTACTTGAAAGTGAGAAAAGTGTTGCTTTTTAAAAAGCCAAATTTTACGGAATGCCAAAGCTAAAACGTGCCAATAAAGATCGAAGCTGTATTGTTTTCCACTACCGTGGGGGGGGGGGTTGCGACAGCCCTGTTCCAATAGTTACTCAGCCACTTAGTGTAACAATAGCTTATACACAATAACTTTCCCCTCGAGCAGACGTGACGTCAGCGACACAAAGACCCTTGGCCTGGCGATAGAATCTGGTGTGTATCGCTTAATAATCGTTAGATATTAGCAGCAGGGTCACGGCATGCGACTGTATCGTAGAGGTGCGCGTTTCTGCTATTTTTACAAAACAAACTGTTTGTTGAGGAAAAATAGCTGCTTTTTAAAACAGTTGGGAAAAAACAGGTTTAGAAAACTGAAACTCAAAGTTGTATTATTAGCAGCTAAAACATAAAGCACATACGTTCAGTTTTCTAAGACTACTTTTTCATTCCCACTGCCACCATGTCCTTAACTGTTTTTGGGTGTAAAGCATTTATGAAGGATAAAAATAATCCTTATAAGTGTAGTAATAATTAAATTACATTCTCAAAACGTAATAGTTATGCAAGCTATTTTACATTTACAAAATGCAATGAATTTCTAATAGAAGCATTCTTTTTTTTACTTAAAAATTAAATAGTCATTTGCATATTTACCAAAATTCAAACGATTTAGAATATTTTTAGTTGATTAAAAAATATTGATGATTGATAATAAATATAGAAAATATGTTTAAATAAAATTAGGCTCTGTATCTACAAAATGTGAGAGGTTGTTACTACAACTCGCAACAAAATAGAGATAAACGTTGATTGACCAAACAATTCTTACTTCACTACAAACAACAAGCAACTTTGAAATAAAGGGAAAAGCATAAAAGCAGGTAGAAGAAAAGCAGTTAGCAGGCAAACAGTTTTAGCACTTGCGGCAACGTTCGAATAGAACGTGGGTGTGGTAGGGGGAAAAGTCCGTTCCATGTTTAACAAATCATAAACCAATCCAAATTCAACTGCTTGTTTCCGTTGAAAAAGCAGTTTGTTTGTCGTTTATAGGAAAACAGTTTTTTTAACAGTTTGGTGTTTTCTGACCCACCACTACTTTATCGTACACGGAAGCGAATGCCAAAAAGTATACTCGCACATTCAAACTTGGCACGATTGATTTCACGCAATAGCTTAAACTCTTAGAAACCTAATTTCGCCAGACTAAATCTGATGAATTTTTTTCATGTTTTTTTAAATGTTTTAATTTTGGAACAGTTTAAAAAAATCTGAGTAACGAATTTGTGCAAGATATTATCATAATCTACGCAAAACTTGATTAAATCGCACCAAAAATGCGCACGCTAACGCACACAAAAGCGCGCGCATGTATTTTACAAATTTTAATAATTCTTCGAAAAGTAATGTAGAGATCAAGATTGACGCTCGTTTAAGAGTTCTGGTGCTGTATTTTACAACCAGTAGTTCAAAGAACAGCAGACCTGGCAGTTTATTCTTACGTAATTGCCTGACGTCCGATCCAAGATGGCGATCTAACGCATTCGAGACCTTTCTTCCAATTTAACCGGTAACTGTAAATTTTTGGGAAAATTTTACTGGATCAATTTCAATGGTAATATCTCCATGAAGCGGTCAAAATTATAATAGGTGCTCCCATTCACATAGTATTACAAGAAAAAGCAGCATCTACTCTCGTCATATTTGAATCGCAGGCAGCCATCTTGAAACAGAAGTCAACTGGAAAAATCCTACTCATACATTGTTCTGGGTTATACAAAATACTTTTGCACAAAAATTCAAAACAATAGGTCAATGCGTTTGGGCAGAACTGCATACTTCGTTCGTTATTTCAGAGGCTGCCATTTTGAAACGGATATAAATGGAGAAAAATACACATTGTTCGAACTTTGTACAAGGTGACTTCTTAACAAATTTCAAAATCAGTCGATGCTTTTGATTAAAACTGCGTACACTAGTCATCGTTAAACGATAGACCGCTATGTTAAAACGGAAACTAAATGGGACAAAAATAGTACACATACGTCGCTCGGGTTTTATACAAGGTAACTTAGAACCAAACAAATGTTAAAACAGTGTCAACACATTCGGTCAAAACTATACACACACGCACACACTCACGCGCACACACGCACGCGCGCACACACGCACACTCACTCACACACGCACGTACTCACACGCGCGCGCGCACTCACACACACGCCCCCTCTCTCTCACACACACACACACACACACACACACACACACACACACACACACACACACACACACACACACACACACACACACACACACACACACACACACACACGTGCGCACGCACTCACACACACAAAAACACACAAACACACTCACGCACACACACACGCACATTCTCTCAATCACACATACACGCAAGCGCGCACACTCGTGCGCGCACGCACTCACACACACAATATGCCGGAAGGTCCTTGTTTGCCTCATTATTTATTAAAACCATTAGCTCATTAGATAAAAAGTCCTTCCACAGAACGCTAACTCAATTTCAGTGCAATATACTAAAGTAGGTCTCTACTAAACTTAGCATGTAATAATTCACTTGTCTAAGTCATGTACGCTCATTACGTATTCGTGCAATCAGTGTCCGTACATCTCACGCAGTAATTAGCATTCCCCGGTCCTATATGAGGTGTCTGGTCCGGAAGTGAGATTATCTAAGGCGCCAAACACGTGCCTCCCACTGCAGGCGCCAATTACTTCCGGATAGCACACGTTTACTTTATTATTAAGTTTCATTCGTCTTTAACGATGAGAGATTAATTACATTTTTCTTAATTATTCCGACAGAGCAACCCTGGTCTGCGGTAGCTTTGCGGGACCATTTTTTTTTTTTTTTTTTTTTTTAATGTCCGACTATTGTGCACACTTGGGCTAATGCAGACGATGGGATGATTATAGCGTATGAAAATGCCAAGCCCTCGCCGGAAATCGAACCCGGGTTCTCGGAGTGAAAGTCAACATTCGGTCAAAACTATACACACACGCACACACACTCACGCGCACACACGCACGCGCGCGCGCACACACACACTCACTCACACACGCACACACGCACGTACTCACACGCGCGCGCGCACACGCACACACTCACACGCCCCCCGCTCTTTCTCTCTCTCTCTCTCTCACACACACACGCGCGCGCGCGCGCACACACACACACACACACACACACACACACACACACACACACGTGCGCACGCACTCACACACACAAAAACACACAAACACACTCACGCACACACACACACACGCACATTCTCTCAATCACACATACACGCTAATAGTTATTAGTTACGCTATCCACTAGGCCACCGAGGCGGTGGTTGCTGTAACAATTTTCACATTGATTTTACGGGACCAATTTCCGTCTACAATTACACGCGTATTCAATGTGTTTAGCCTTAAAAAATACTCATAACACTAAGCTATTTAGTTAATTTCCAAACAGATTGTTAATAAAAAAACACATTTTATTACAATTGTCACTTGTTTGTATTCCCGTAGTTAACACATATGTCAATATTAATAATTAATATACAATTAAAAATCATTTAAAAAGTCATGGTAAAAAAAATTACAAAAAACGTAACTTTATTTGAAATAGTATTACTGAACGAACAGCTGTTGTACGAAAGCAGCTGTTTAGATAAACATAACCTCTCCCCATTCATTTCTATAGCATATGTTGCTTCCGTTGTACATTAGATATGTTTTAGCGGATTTCAATTTGAAAAATGAGCAACTGTTATCAACCATCATAGTAACATCCAGACCTGGGACCTTGAAGTGATTACCTCACTTTTAGATCACTAAATTTTGTGAGGTAATTAAAATTCATATAAAATTTCACATTAAAATTTGTGTGTGTGTGTGTCTGTGTGTCTCTCTCTCTCTCTCTCTCTCTCTATATATATATATATATATATATATATATATATATATATATATATAATCTGCTGTTGGATCATATATATATATATATATATATATATATATATATATATATATATATATATTCATGTAACATAAATAATTAAGTTACAAAAGTTAACAAATGCATTAATTAAGTTTTCATAAACATCCAGGAGTTTTTTTCACTTATAGACCTGAACACAGATATATTAATACAAAACCACGATCCATTTTTTCACGATCCCATACTCTATTTACAAACTTCGTATAAAAATATCAAATAAGACAGCGTCTAAATCTGAACGAATACTATATACTACAGACAAGAGCATCAGACATACTACAGAAATTTTTTTACTCACAATCCTTATGTCCTTTATTATCCACCAAGTGTATGATTTATATATTATCTCGCCAACTAACCTGAAAGCAGAATTAAGTTATTAGTATCATGGTAATAAATACTGCAATAAATACTTTACAGCGTTACCAAAATTATAAAAAATATTTTGTTTGTAGGCTACCGTCAATATCTGTAAGTTTTTTGCGAATTTCCACTGGAAAAGCGAGCTATTGGTGCGGCAATCATAGTAAGACCCAGACCCGGAACTTGAAATAAACACCATGTGTGTGCGCATGCGTGCGTGCGTGCGTGTGTGTGTGTGCGCGCGCGTGCGTGTTTGTGTGTTAGCTCGCTAACATTCACAATTTTGGTACGATTTGATTCGAACTTTGCACAAACACCGATGGACAATTTGTTAACGCAAAATTCGTTAACAGTTTCAAAATGGCGGTCATTACAAACTTTTAAAAATGCGTAACTTTTTAAAAATCTGATTTCACCAACGTAATCAGATATATTCATCTTATATTATTTCAAGTTATTAACACCTGAACAGTTTTAGAGTTCTTCCTACGTTTAAAATTCCTCAAGTTATTAACATTTGAATAGCTTCAGAATTCTTCTATATATTTAAAATTGTTCAAGTTATTAAACAAAAAAGACGTAAATTCCATCATTAAAATATTAAAATAATCGAAACATTTACACATTCCATTCGGATACTTACAGGTTCGTCCTAGTTTTTAAATGAACTAAAAAATATAGACTAGAAACATTGTTCTGAGTTTAACATTTAGTCTTATGGGACTTTAATACAATCAATGAGAAATGCAATCGTGCCTTGAATAAAGTCGAAACAGGCTCCAATGACTAGCGACGTTTAAGCTGGCGAACTCAATTTTCCAGAAAAATAGCAATGCATAATTTCCGTTTGGTTATTCAGCCACACAGAGCAATGATTTTGGCCCATTTATTTGCTACGGCAATTCATTAACCGCCGTAACAGATGCAGATAGGCACTGCTGCATACGAGCACATACAGCACCGTATTTCAATTCGCTCCGTTTATAAATCACGTTTGTTTACTTAATGACACATTTGGCATCATGTCACACTGCGCTGCTTTATAAATGAAACTGTAATAATGTTCACTGGTGTCATTATTTATACAAAATCCATCACTGGCCATCTTCTGCACGTGCACCAAGCGTTCAAACTTTTTTTAGCACGAAATTATTTTCGTAAATTATTATCGAAATTCCATTGGAACGACCCTGTAACCGGATCTTGCAATGAGCGTTTATATGTTGGTGTTTATGTATATTTGGGTATTTATGAACAACTTTTAAGCACAGTTTGATCAAAATCGTTACTCCCGGTTTTGATTTTTTTAAATTAATTAATTAGTATTATGACCTATTTTTCCGTCTAGTGGTGTATTAACTCACCTCGTAAAGTCTACCGCGGTTTCGAAACCTTACTGTTTTATCTTCAGGCCATAATACAAAATGTCAACGCCCTCTGTCAAGGTCGTCACAAAATTAAACAAAACATTGAAAACACACGTCACACACATTACCCTGTAACCGGATCTTGCAATGAGCGTTTATATTTTTGTTTTTATGTACATTTGGGTATTAATTAACAACTTTTAAGCACAGTTTGATCAAAATCGTTACTCCCGGTTTTGAAATTTTGAAATTAATTAATTAGGATTACAATCTATTTTTCCGTCGTGGTGTATTAACTCACCTCGTAAAGGCTACCGCGGTTTCGAAACCTTACTGTTTTATCTTCAGGCCATAATACAAAATGTCAACGCCCTCTGTCAAGGTCGTCACAAAATTAAACAAAACATTGAAAACACACGTCACACACATTACCCTGTAACCGGATATTGCAATGAGCGTTTACATTTTTGTTTTTATGTACATTTGGGTATTTATGAACAACTTTTAAGCACAGTTTGATCAAAATCGTTACTCCCGGTTTTGATTTTTTTTTAAATTAATTAATTAGGATTATGATCTATTTTTCCGTCTAGTGGTGTATTACCTCACCTCGTAAAGGCTACCGCGGTTTTGAAACCTTACTGTTTTATCTTCAGACTATAATACAAAATGTCAACGCCCTCTGTCAAGGTCGTCACAAAATTAAACAAAAATTGAAAACACACGTCACACACATTAAACAATTACACGATTCAAATACGCACGATAAAATTTGGTTTGGCCAAACGATACGTGCGACTCGTATGTCGTTACATTTCGGAAAAAATGTTGTAGTGGAAGATGGACTAACAAATATCAATAAAGCATTTTTTTTAATTTCATAAGATCTACTAATAAATTAATTGAAAACTGATGATCCTCAATCTTTTGGGCTGTAATTGAGGACGTTAACTGAACAACTTAAAACCATTTAAGGAAGAGAGATACTGTACATTCAGCTGATACCGTGAATCAACTGAGCTAGTTGAACAATATTAAAATTGTATTCTGTAATTGCCATCTTTCGTCCACTTTCATTCGTATGCCTTTCGAAAGACATTGTGTTAAAGAGGACCGACTGCTTTCAGCCTTTACCCCTGCCCTTTACTTTCCACGCAAACAGTTTTTCTACTGTTCTGCCCATTCTACTCGTATTTACACTTTCAACAACACAATAGCGCACGAACGTATTGTCTTCGGATTACCCCTGTCGTTTTGTCTCCCAGGACAATTGAAAGACAATTTCCTTGACCTAGACATTAGAACACGCAGACGACGCTGTCCTTGTACTTTTGTACTGCCACGTGTGATCAATAAAGGATCTCGGAGATGTGAAAATTATACAGACGGGTAGACGCTAAACAAGGGAAGAAAGCTATTGTTTTATTATTAATTTTATGCGTCGGGCTAATGAAGACGGGGAATCGATTTGACACATTGAAAAAGCCAACGGTTGTAACTAGATTCGAATACGGCAGAGGGAGCTGAAAGGAACAAAAATTCCTCTAGCTCAGGGGTTCTCAGCCTTGTTTCTGCTTCGACCCCTTTTTTTGCATATGTTCGTAGACCCTCCTCCATATGTTTACAATGTGTAGCACAAATATCATTGCAAATGAAGCTTTTATTAAAAACAATGCAGTAATACAGCTTTTTTATAAAAAATGTGTATTTCGTATTATTAGATACACATTAAAGATACACTTATGTTTATAGAAGCAGAATTTTTTTTTTAATCACATAAAGCCATACAATTCTAATACGATAGTTGCGGTTGATGTCCTTCGATTATCTTACTTATATCCGGGGAAATATTCTGATAATCGTGAATCGATTTCTCGAATTTCGCACTAAATTATTTACATAGCTAAACCCTGCCTTAACCAAGTAAGAATTCGGAACTGTTAAAAATAATGGTACTTGTTAATCTGATGTATTTTGTGCGAATGTCTTTGCAACTCCAACATTCGGCATATCCACTTGTTTGAAAGTTGATTTTGAGTTCCATTTTTTTTTTTTTTTTTTTTTTTTTTTTTTAACGTCCGACTATTGTGCACACTTGGGCTAATGCAGACGATGGGATGATTTATAGCGTATGAAAATGCCAAGCCCTAGCCGGAAATCGAACCCGGGTCCTCGGGGTGAAAGCCTAGTACTCCATCTACTAGGCCACCGAGGAGGCTATTTTGAGTTCCAAATTCTCTTTAAGTTTAATCAATTCTTCTTGTAGTGAGAAATCAATATCGGCCATGTCGCTTTCAAATGGTTTTATAATGCACGATGGATCATTTAAATTTCCTATAATCCTTGCAATTCAATTGACCCCCCAAAGACTCCACCTGGACCCCGTTGAGAACCCCTGCTATAGCTGACACTAATATTACTCATCCTTTCAGATGAGTGGCATAATTGTATGAAGCGCTAGAACTGTTTGCCATTCTCAACTATTGGTTCACTAGAATTAGATGAACTTAGACAGCTGATGTTAGCTGGGATTCAGCCCACGGAAGCTGACCACGACGCTAAGCTAACCTTTGACAAGGTGCCATTTGGGAAAAATGGTTTGAGAGAAAGACTTTGAACCGCTGGTTAGTAACCTTAAAAGGTAAGATCTATGAACCCAATTCTGAACCACGTTGTCTAACTTCAACCAACTTCAGATTCATTAGAGTAGCTAACTAACTTAAAATAGCTAATGTTAGTTAGTGCACAGACACTCACATCGAAGCCGAACTTTTACATGAACACGAAGGTACTTCGAGAAAAAACTTAAAAATTGGATTGGTAAAAATACCCTTATCTACCGGAGAGAGTGGCCTTGAAACGTAAGCTCTATCGTCACTTTATCAATCCAATCGGAAACTATCACGACAAATACCCTTATTTACTGTAGAGAGTGGCCTTGAAACTATCTACATATGTTTACTATCTCTATTGTTACTTTATCAATTCAATCGGAAACTATCACGACAAATACCCTTTATCTACTGTAGAGAGTGGCCTTGAAACGTAAGCTCTATCGTCACTTTATCAATCCAATCGGAAACCATCACGACAAATACCCTTTATCTACTGTAGAGAGTGGCCTTGCAACGTAAGCTCTATCGTCACTTTATCAATCCAATCGGAAACTATCACGACAAATACATTTATCTACTGTAGAGAGTGGCCTTGAAACGTAAGCTCTATCGTCACTTTATCAATCCAATCGGAAACTATCACGACAAATACCCTTTATCTACTGTAGAGAGTGGCCTTGAAACGTAAGCTCTATCGTCACTTTATCAATCCAATCGGAAACTATCACGACAAATACCCTTTATCTACTGTAGAGAGTGGCCTTGAAACGTAAGCTCTATCGTCACTTTATCAATCCAATCGGAAACTATCACGACAAATACCCTTTATCTACTGTAGAGAGTGGCCTTGAAACGTAAGCTCTATCGTCACTTTATCAATCCAATCGGAAACTATCACGACAAATACCCTTTATCTACTGTAGAGAGTGGCCTTGAAACGTAAGCTCTATCGTCACTTTATCAATCCAATCGGAAACTATCACGACAAATTTTCTCACCAAGTAGAAACAACCTGAGAAAATCTAATCTTGGTGGCAGAACATTCAAAAATCATTTAAATACTAAGCACAAAGCTCAAGGAATAGTCGAACGTTAAAAAAAAACCTGAAATGCAGATTGTGCGATTACTACATTGAAATACAGCGTCTATTTGTGAAACGGGAATCACTGTAGTGGAAAAGACTGGTGATCTTCAGCCCTGCTCTATTTGGAAACCTGGTGAAACAATTTTTAAGGCTAACATAAGACTTCAAAGAGAGTAGTTTACAGAGAAAACCTCAAGGCTACTATGGTAAGGGGGTGACACTCGCTTCCATAATAATAACCAAAAAAAAAAAAAAAAAAACGGGAATACATGTAAGTCCAACTCAGGTACCTAAACCATGTTCATTTTAAATTTCATCTCAAACGGTCCAGTAGTTATTGTGTGATTGAATAACAAACAAAAACACACATAAACTTTAAAATTTTAAATATTATATTAAGAAGTACAAAATATTATTAAAACATCACTGTTGTAGCCTACAGTTAACACATATCACAAAACTGAATACTAAATAATTCAGTTGCACTGGGTAAGTAGTATAATGGCATTTAAATATTTATTATTCACATATACCAATATATAATAACGTATAAAACGTCACTGTTACACAGTTAACACATCATAAAACTAAGTACTAAATAAAGTTGGACTGGGTAAGTAGTATAATGGCGTTTAAAATAATTTAAATATTTATTATTCACGCCTACCAATATATAATAAACGTATAAAACGTCACTGTTACACAGTTAACACTTGACACTAAATTAAATAATTAAGTTGGACTGGGTAAGTAATGTAATGGCGCGAACATACAAGTTTTCACTTCAAAAATACATTTTAAAACAAATGTATATATAAGAGCGTGATGCGTGACGGCAAACTGAATTTTTTCCCGTGAAAACATACAACCACACCCCGCCATAAGATTTTTTTTTTCTAACGTCCGACTATTGTGCAAACTTGGGCTAATGCAGACGATGCGATGATTTATAGCGTATGAAAATGCCAAGCCCTGGCCGAGAATCGAACCCGGGTCCTCGGGGTGAAAGACCAGTACGCTATCAACTAGGCTAAAGAGACGGCCCCCGCCATAAGAAGTAATATATATATATATATATATATATATATATATATATATATATATATATATATATATAATATTATATATATTATATATATATATATATATATATATATATATATATATATATATATATATATATATATATTTATATATATATATATATATATATATATATATATATATATATATATATATATATATATATATATATTATATATATATATATATATATATATATATATATATATTATATATATATATATATATATATTATATATTATATTATATATATATATTATTATTATATATATTATATATAGTATGCTATATATATATATATATATATATATATATATATATATATATATATATATGAGCGTGATGCGTGACGGCAAACTGAATTTTTCCCCGTGCAAAACATACATACATACCTCGCCATAAGAAGTATTCACTTCATAAAAAAAAAAAAACAATGGAACCTACGTAAAGAGGACCCAGTTACTAATAACTGTCCCCTACCTTACCAACTGTGCAACAAGAGCTTACCTAAAAGTAAAGTAATCTCTATAGGATCTACTGCAGTAACGTAAGCCGTATAAATTTTATCACATGTCCATGGACCCGGGCGTTTATATTTGCGTTTAAATAAAGTGTGGTTTTAAAACAGTTTATCAGGAAAAGTAATTGTTTTACAAAATGAATAGGTTGTTCGTTGAACGCGTCCCAAACGTTGTTTCGCACTGCGGTAATGCAGGTTGCCTAAACAGTACACGGGTGTGGGCACGGACTCTTTAATTAAAAACTTCTCAATTTCTACAAACGCATAAATAAAGCGCCCACGCCTCTTACAAAGAATTAACATATATTTTTCGTGAAGACAACGCCATCTTAATCACAAAATATGCGAAAACTTGGCGAATCTGAAATTCAAGCGTCAAATATTCGTTTATTTGGTGTGTGTGTGTGTGTGTGTGTGTGTGTGTGTGTGTTTACACTCTCACTTTCGCGATTCCAGTTCGTATAATTCACGCCTGGCACAAAAATCGATTCTGATTGGAGAAGTTCATTACTCAACGAAATTTGTTCAACAGTTGCAAAATGACGGCCAATTCAAAACTTAGAAAAGTATAACTTTTTTCTTACACTTTTTTTAAGAACCACTGTAACCAGCTATGAAATCTGCATAAATTAGCATTTTCAATGAGATTTTCAATGATATAATGAGATTTTCAATGAGATAATGCAGATTTTAACGGTGATAACATAACGTAAAGCTAACATATTGCCAAAAAAGTGGCGATATTAAAACTTGTGTGAACTTTTAATTTTCTTGGATTCGGTGATCGATGTGGATAAAGGCATCGGTTGATATGCTGCGTCTCTGAACTGTGCGCCTATACGTTTGTGGGTCGAGACTTGCAGCTACTGACTTAAGCTTTACCATTTCACAATTTCCCATCCCTCGTTCTTATTACTGTAATTGGCATAAAGCACAAAAATTAAGCAAAATAATAATAATACTTTTTTTGAAAATTTGCTACTAAGACGTCAGCACATTGCTGCCACTATTACCCGAGATTAAGACAACAGATTTCAGCTAGGTTTGAAATATCTAGCCCTAAATTTATATTAACTTTGCAATCCCCGCACGTCTAGTCCCACTAGGCTCCCAACTTTTAGTAATTTACAAAACTTTTTACTTTTCAAGTTTTTAACTTATAAACGTCTCTCGAAATGAAGTTCCTTTATTGCTTCCCCTTTCATACCGCTTCCTACAGAAAGGAAAGAAGTATTTGACGGATAAATTGATGTCGCTTATGATATGCTTACATACATACAGTCACTTTATAAATAACTACTTTTAGAATGTACTAAATGGAACTACAAACAAACCTTGTCAATGTTGATAATTTCTGACGAAACATATCAGAATGGCGTTCCAAATTTAGGGTAAACAATTTTAAAATTTTATATTAAAAAGAATAATAGCTTAACGATTTAAATTGATAAAAGATTTTTTCAAGCACATGTGAAAAAAACTAATAGCCATACTAATATGAAGAAATACTGGTGCAATTATATTGACTATTAATTCCTATTGTACACTCTGTATTATTATTAATTTTATTTTCGCTATTTGTACGTTTTGCGTATTTTCTATTTGTACGTACTGTATATTCTCTATTGGTACGTACTACTTATTCTCTATTTGTACGTATTGTGTATTCTCTATTTGTACGTACTGCTTATTCTCTATTTGTACGTATTGTGTATTCTCTATTGGTACGTACTGCTTATTCTCTATTTGTACGTATTGTGTATTCTCTATTGGTACGTACTGCTT